>JABSNV010000568.1:0-80470 GCA_024085815.1 Flaveria linearis
TGTTATTCAAATAATTATTAGCTTTTCTAAATCTATTAAGCTGGTATTAAGAATGATATAATCCGATTGGCAGACGCCATGCGCCTCGGTCTTAAGAATCTTGCTTATTTTATGTCAGATTGTCAAGGCTCAGGTACTAGTCGTTCCAACGGCCTCACTCATGTGCCCTTCTTGATGCGCGATGAAAATAAGACTATAGAGCGTTATTATAAGAAGATAGAGCACGCAAACCATCATTAGTGACATTACAAATTTGGAATCGATATGAAAAATCACAATAACAATAACTAATCACACCCTGACTAAAGCGGAAACATCAAGGCGTGATGAAATTGAATCATAATAAAAGATAAATAGTAGTAAAGGAAATTACTTATTAAAACTGAATAGTTGACTACATCTAATTCTAACACAGATAAACCAACAAGTAAAATGTCTTTATTTTATTCAAGTCTAACTATATCCAATTAAACTTATCCTTGAAACCTAGCGTGACAAAACAATGAACTTAGTTTTATTACCTGAAAACATGCAAAAATATGTCAACTAAAAAGTGATGAGAACATAGTTTTAGAAATATACATAGAGTAGATAATGTACAAAACAATAAACCATTTTTCAATACAAGTCAAAAAGAATACAATGACTCAAAGGACGCTCGGTATTGATTGGCATGCATCAACCCGAGTCCAGAATGGGTTGTCAGACTAATAGATCTATCTAGTACTCTTGTGGCTTCCTCGAAGTTATGGTTGTGTAGATTTTAGAACATAGAGGGACTTTGTAGTAAAAAAAATGTCATAGAATTATACTACATGTATAATCGGTTTAGTTCTACTGGTTTAGAAAGTTTGTCGTTTAGTTTGCAAAAGACTAGTTTTCACTTTATAATTTGAATTCCGGTTTGATATAAAGAGCATGTTTCCACCCCAAAATACAAAAGACTAAGGACCATGGACTCATCTTGTAAAGTAGGTGGGTTGATCTTGTAACTGTAGTAATTTGGAGTGGGGATTGCCCTATATAAGTTTATTTACTTAATTTATTGTATTTGTGGATAGTGAGCGGTTATTATTGTAAAAGTTTAAGAATGGTTCTCATATATAGATATGTGGCATCCTAGAGTAGCACATCCAACAAAAGTATTCCTAGAAAAGAGTTGGTGCATTTATATCATTTAAGTAACCCGTCTTTCCTAATCGAAACCTTTTGCTTGACATATACTACATATCAGCTGAAACGATTCTAGATATATACCATACCAAGTCAAAAATGTATTTGTATATTTATAAAGTATAGGGAACAAGTGTAAATATAACTTTAGCAAGGATGTGAATAAACAAATTGTATAGTATAGGGCTACAATTGAAAATAAAAAATTTACTAGAAATATGATTCAAGTTGATAGATAATCATAAGAATCATTAAAGTTGGATCTTTATTATTTAAAATATATTATACTACTTATTTTATAATGTTGATTTACATTAATAAAATATTGAAATGTTGCAAATTTAGAGTTTTGATAGCTTTGGACATATTCGCCATTAAACTTGCAAAAGCTGTTTGAGGAGGTCAATCAATGAGTTAGAAGATGTTATTTATATGGTTGGAAAGATAAGACTCTGAAATTTATTTAAAAAAAAAGAATCATCGGAAAAGAATTTGTTATGAGGGAGATATGGCTGTCTAAAGTTGGTCATATGAATCTATCAAAATCTGAAAGTTTAAGTTTGTTGCGTTTAAGCAAAGTTTTGATGATTTCATATTTATTTATTCTTTGATCCATACTAGATCTATGATTATGACAAAAAGATATGATTTAATCATAGATCCGAGCTAGTTATAATTGAACTTTGATAGAACAAAATTGGAAAGGTATGAACAAAATTAGGAAGGTATGAACTTTGATAGAACAAAAAGGTATGAACTTGATAGCCTGACAAGCTGTAGCCATTCTGTACTTGGGTTGATGCATGTCAATCAATACCGAGCGTCCTTTGAGTGATTGTATTCTTTTGACTTGTATTTGAAAAATAGTTTATTGTTTTGTACATTATCTACTATATGTATACTTCTAAAACTATGTCTCATAAACTTTTAGTTGACATATTTTAGTATGTTTTCAGGTAATGAAAACTAAGTTTATTGTTTGTTCACGCTAGGTTTCAAGGTAAGTTTTAATTGGATATAGTTAGACTTTGAATAAAATAAAGACTTATACATATAGATTTGAGAACATATAGGGACTTTGTAGTAAAAAATGTCATAGAATATAACTCATGTATAATCAGTTTAGTTCTACTGGTTTAGAAAGTTTGTCGTTTAGTTTGCAAAAGACTAGTTTTCACTTTATAATTTGAATTTTCAGTTGATATAAAGAGCATGTTCCACCCCCAATACAAAAGAAAAAGACTATGGACTCAGCTTGTAAAGTAGGTGGGTTGATCTTGCAACTGTAGTAATTTGGAGTGAGGATTGCCCTATGTAAGTTTATTTAGTTAGTTTATTGTATTGTGAATAGTTGAACGTTGTTATTGTAAAAGTTTAAGAATGGTTAGTCATATAATAGATATGGTTGTCCTAGAGTAGCACATCCAAAAAAGTATTCCTAGAAAAGAGTGGTGGATTTTTATCATTTAAGTAACCCGTCTTTCCTTAGTCGAACCTTTTGCTTGACATATAACTACTGTCAGCTGAAGCGATTCTAGATATATACCAGACCAAGTCAAAGATGTGTTTCATATATTTATAAAGTATAGAGAACAAGTGTAAATATAATTTAGCAAGGATGTGAATAAACAAGTTGTATAGTAAGGGTTACAATTGAAAATATAAAAAAATTTACTAGAAACATGATTCAAGTTGATAGATAATCATAAGAATCATTAAAGTTTGGATTTTTATTGTTTAAATATGTTTATTATAATAAAAATCATTGATTTACTTTAATAAAAATATTGGAATGTTGCAAAATTTAGGGTTTTGATAGCTTTGGACATATTCGCCCTTAAACTTGCACAAACTGTTTGAGGGGTCAAATCAATAAGTTAGAAGATGTTATTTATATGGTTGGAAAGATAAGACTCTGAAATTTATTTTTAAAAAAAAGAATCATCGAAAAAGAATTGTTATGAGGGAGATGTGGCTGTCTGAAGTTGGCCATATGAATGTATCAAAATCTGAAAGTTAAAGTTGTTGCGTTTAAGCAAAGTTTTGATAATTTCATATTTATTTGATTCTTTGATCATACTAGATCTATGATTACTACAAAAAGATATGATTTAATCATAGATCCAAGCTAGTTATAATTGAACTTTGATAGAACAAAATTGGAAAGGTATGAACACAAAGAACACTAAAACTTATTTGATAGGGAAAGCTTATTGGGTCTTTAAGAGAGTCTATGCATGAGATTTGTTGCAGAGAGCTCTAGTTTTAGAGTTTGGTGTGAAAATTTATGAGAATAAGACCCTTATTTTATGTAAAAAATTAAGGTTTTAGGTTTTAATTAAGATTGATTTTCTTAATATTTTTATTAATAAAAATCATATATTTAGTAGAGATGGTATGAACGAATTGTTGAGATATTTAAGTGTTAGAATAGTTTGGTTTATTATTTGTTAAATTTAGGATAATTACTATTTAATATTAATTAGTTTATTAGATATATATCACTTAAATGATTAAAATAATATATATAATTTTATAATTATCCACACACACACACACACATATATATATATATATATATTAAGACTTAATTTAATTAATTAAAATCTTTAATCTTTTAACAAAAGTTACATATGTAACTCTAAGTTACACATGTAAATTTTTGCCCTTATAGTTATATATATTTCACTTATGATGTTTAACATTGTTTTAAAATTTGGTTAATGTTGGAGCACTTCCAAATTACTGTTATAGCAAGACCTACTATTTATACACGTCATCATGAATCATAATACATAGAACATGAGAGTTTTCATAAATATGATCTTGAATTCAGTCAATGGTTACATTGAAGTACGAGAATTATCAAAAAGTTAAGCATGAAAAATCATAGACAATCTTGCTAGATATGGTGCCCTAAGCACAAGTAACTAAAAACCACCACACGAAAAATGACAGCCAACCAAATGATTTTGTAGGCAGATTGCTATCAAGATAGTCGCTGCTTGCGTCTATAGATTAACGTGTTTGAAATACTGAGGAACGATATGAGTTAGATTTGAAATGTTGCTTAACGGTAACTTTTAACATTCACCAATGCAATGGCTGAGGGTATTTCCTAATAGCAAAAGTCAATAACCAGACTTCTTACAGAACCGTAACGGAATGAATTTTCAAGTGTGATCATACTTTCACTTGTTTTTGTAATTCATTTTAACTATTCTACCAATAACAACTTGAAAAAACAAATTACAAAAACGACCCGACGTTAGATAAAACTTATTAGTACATTAAGTTTGGGAGACTTTCGTGTAAAATCACAATTTGATAATATAAAATATAAAAAAATAATATGCAGACATTAGAGCTGATTAACTTGTAAAAAATCTAAAATGGACAAAGAAAATAGATTGCTTAATTTAATTATTTTCCCAGATTATTTCAACATTTTAAAAGTCAAACAAACATCATGTTCTAAAAAACATCATGTTCTAAGCACCAATAAATCTATTATAACAAAAGCCCTACAAAGTTCAAGTGAAGTTAACAAGCAACCATACAATGGAGAAGTCAAAATCTCCTAGCAGATTTGAGTTGAAATAAGAACTTCAAATACTGACAGCTAGAACTCAATTAAACGATTGATGGGAGTATGCATACGCTCTACGATCTTGTTAACAGCATCACGAGACATTACCAAATGTGTCATGTAGAAGGATGCTGTACACATTCAAACCCTGCAATGAACCACAAACATAACAGTTCATCTTAAATCATCCTCAAATTCAAGATAGCAATTTCAACCCATTCATGTATAACCACTTATATGGCCATATGGGTTATGTACTTGTGTTATATCTCAAACGGGTCACATCAACTAAATTAGCTAATAGGGGAATGAGTCAAATGGATTGAAAACCACCTAAAGTCTAGTGCATGCATCAATTTATTCGAAGAGTTTTAATGCATGCATCAACTAAGTTTTTTTGTTTTTTGAGGGAAAAAAAACAAAATGTGTTTAGGAGGCGATCTGATCCATACTAACAAAAAGAACCGCTACCCAGCCCAGCTGACCCCTTTAGCTCCAAATGTTGTGACAGTAGCTGAATTGACCAAAGAATTAAAAAAAATGTTATGTTTAAAAGCTCCATTCTTTGCAACCAGCATTTTGCAAGACCAATATAAATTTCCCATGAAAATCAAGTAAATAGAACCTAAAATCAGACCATATAAATGGGACCCATAGTCCCATACATTGACAACTTTTTACTGTCCGGCACAAATAAGATCTAAATTAGTACAGCCCAACCCAAGAATTTTCTTTGACAGTTCAAGGGATGAGAATCATTTAGTTATAGCATGAAAAACGTAAAAAGATAAAAAAGAGGTTTTTTCAGGCGGGGGTCTCATTTGGGAGTGGCTCTCTATCTTGGGATAGGTGTACGTTTGGCTCATCTCACACTCCACGGACCCTACTGTATAAGTGGGATGCTTATGGTGTACGTCCGTCATGAAAATAAGAAAAAGAGTTGGTAGCTTACTATAGAGGGAGGAACATTGACATAATGCAGGTTTTGAGTAGCAAGCTTTAGCTTTTCATCAATTGGACCTCCATCCACCACAAAAAGTTTTTGGTTTCTTCCATTTGCTTTACATAGCTCACAATATTCTTTGTTTTATGAGTAGGGAGCTCTAAATCATCAAATACCAAAAGCTGCACAAAGCCCTTGTTCTCATCACACATACATAGATACAACAGAATTACAACAGTTTATATAATTGTTCATGTTGAAATCAATATATTATGTCAATATACGAAAGTTAAAATGTTGATGAACTTACCTTCCCTTCGGCCGCTGCACGAGCAGAGAGTGCAATTTTAAGCCCTAGCCGCCTGACCTTTTTGTTGAGCTTAAAAGCATGGCTACGTGGCTTTGGACCATGCATAGCAGCACCATGCCTAAACTGTATGTTTTCCACAGTTGCCCAAATGTAATTAACATCCATACAAATCCATGAAAATTATACAAATTCTATGTATTCTGGGCCCACGCAGTGTTCCGTGTCTTGCTCGCCCTGTACCCTTTTGGCGCCATGGCTTTTCTCCCTGTACCACTGACTTCACTGATTGTTTTTGTCGAATGGGTTCCCTGTCAAAAGGGGTCCACATATTACTTGTAAAAAAGCAGAGTTATATAAATATACAAAACATCAGGTATTTGCTCTTTATAGATTAGGAGTAGAAGTTGTTATATTTAAGAAGTGATATAAAAACGCATATTCAATGTTAGTATTGTTAAAAGATCATCAACATTCTGAGATCAAGATATAACTTAGAGAAACATATATAATACCTGCTGTCGTTTAGCAAGCTGCCATCTTACAACACGGTGAATAATATCTTCCTAATGGGTACATCAAAAACGTCACCAGCCAACACCATCAGTCCTTGTCTTCACTTTGAAAATTTGTCACCGGGATCACCAGGTCCTGTAATTGCCCTGTGTCCATGTTTCAGTCACATCAACATGAGTTGATAATTTCATTTGTAGTGGTACTAAATATCCTAATTGGTAACTAAACAAAATAAGAAAATATTTCCATGATAAGACAAACTATCCACCACAGATGCTATGAAATGGCTAGTTGAGTGAAGCAGCAATGATGTTAATATGGGTTATTGGTGGTTCTTTGCCTTTGGGTGCCTCAACATAAATGATACTTGATTATCTGTAATATTAAGAATCAAAAGTTTACTTGTAACGGGTTTATCCTAGTTCTCTAGTCAGCATGGCAAGCCACTTGTATGGACCATAACATGTATATGCATTCTAACTTTCATGCTCTTCACTAAGAAATGGATGACATCAGTGAAAGCTCCATCTCCATATGTCGCACAACTATCAGAGATAATTTTCATATCCAATATATTGAAAAATAGCAGGACTAACATGTGTTTCATAATCAGGAATGAACAGTAGTAATCAGGAATGAACAGTAGAAATGCAACCTCAGTAAATCCAAATGTGAAGTTAAAAGTTTAGCAATCACTGAGACCATGATATTATTCAGCATATTTTTCCTTTTTCCAAAAACTATGTCAAGATAAAATGTTCAGTTAGGATTCGTATATGTAATACTGACAAAAGATTAGCATAGTTCCTTTAATAATAAGATTACCTATATATGATGTAAAGATAATAAAAGTTAACCTTTCGTATGCATTATAAAGATCTACCATGTTGAAGTGAGCTAGGGGGATAAAGTTAAGACTTAAGATGTGAAAGCGATAGCATACACAAAGAGAACAATACATACAGATAGCTTATTAACACCTCTGGCAACTTAATCACAAGTTCATAGCCCCTTACAATGAATTAAAACACATTGATGTTGTCATGGTCAATAGGGCAATCTGAAATCGCATACATCTCAAGGTAACCATATCTAATCCCATTTCACTTACTGGACCGCAATTTAAATTAAATAAAACCCAAAGTTATATATAAGAAACAGATAAAGCTGGGGCGGATAAGTTTCTTAAGATGTTTGCATGGGTGATTGCTAATACCTCCTACACATGGATGTTAGAAAGGAAGAGCAATTAAAAATAACAACATTTACAATGGAAGAATCTTTGGACTACTGGCATAGAGCAATTGCATACTATGTAAAAATATTTCTCAACTGATCCATGGTGATGTCAGCATACATGAATATGATATGGCTAGCATCATAATTCAAACATCATATATTAACTAAGACTACTCACTACCAGACGTATCACTACTTAAGATCAAGGTCCTTCTACCAATGTGTTTACACGAACCTCTATTTATCTGATATTCCTCCAAGAACAGGATAAAAGAATACTTTGCCTCCATCCTACCCTCCCATACCCTACCTATAGCTTCGCTATTATTGAGATTTTACTAGGTAAGTTTGTTTGTTCTATTTATCTTATGTGTAATCTTTTACCGTAGTTGTAAGAAAACATTGAGGTGATTTTATCCAATTACCTATAGCACGTTCAGGAGTCAAAACTTGTTTTCTGGAGAGTAGATCAGCTGGGAATGAACCTTCACTTGATTCTGAGCTTAGCATGGAAGTGCACATCCCTCTAGGGCCATCAAAGAAAATCCCACCTGCATATAATGTAGAGTAGAACTTCTTTGTAAGAATTAATAAACTGAAAATCTGAAATTAAGTAATATGATCTGAAATGGAAGCCAAGAAAGACGATAGAAATGATGTACCTTACTAAGGACTGAATATTCCATAGAAGATTGGGTATCACAGATGTCATGATCATGCAAGGCTATAAGCCAAATTAAAAATTAATAAGCGCCATAATAGTTCAGTTACTAAAACAGTCAAGTGATCAGCATAAAGAGTCATAACTGGTGAAATATGAATTCTTACCGTTAGAAAGAATGTGGAAAGATCGCGCACAACGTCCAGGTTATTATCGCAACGAAGCTTATAACCTGCACCCGCATTGCATAACAGCCTCCTGTAACACCGCAAGGCCATGCTACCAAACAGAAAGCTAAAATTTTTTTTGTAGTTTTTAAAAACCTGTAAGCAAGATAAGAGAAAGATGAGACCAATCTACATATATCAATCTAGACTGGTGATAGGTAGCCGTGTAGGTGTCTCTTATGCATTAAGAGTATACAGAGAATACTAATAATAAAGAAATCGTTTATAACAAATGCATATCACTATATCAGTAATTCGTATAACGAATGATCATTTGACCTTAGAATGGACCATATTTTCATTAATTTAGTAGAAGCTTATGCATTGTGTACCAAGTCCTCCCAAAAAGTTGTGAAAACAGGCACCAGGATTGTTTGTAACTAACCCAACTAACTTTTGAAAGTAATTCTTTATTAAAGTGTGTTACTCCTCAATACAAGTTCATACGTATTTATACAAAACGAAAATTACAATCTTAACCCTCTAATTCATGGAATTACATTCACATCCTCCAACATACTCCCCTAATTCCAAGAATCACTTTTCAATTCCTCCACGCCGATCATATACCTCATCTCTGCAAACCTTACTCTCGGCAAAGCTTTAGTTAACACATCTGCTCTTTGTAAATCTCCACTAACAAACTCAACACGATTTGCCTCTTTCTATACACTCTCTAATAAAGTGATATCGGGTATTAATATGCTTGCTCCGACCATGAAAAAACAGGGTTTTTCATTAACTGAATTGCCGACTTATTATCCACAAGAAGTGTTACCACACCCACACTTTCCTGTGTATTTCCTCAAGAACTCCTTGCAACCACAATGCTTGGCAAGCTGCTGAGGTAGCAGCCATGAACTCAGCCTCACACGAAGACAATGCCACAGTTGCTTGCTTCTGTGAATGCCATGAAACTACCGAACCATTATAAAAGAATACATTCCCCGAAGTACTTCTTCCATCATCACTATCTGTCAAATGGTTGCTATCACTATAACCAACCAAACTTCCATCTCCAAACTGCTTGTACTTTAGTCCAAAAATACAGTTCCTTTACATATCTGACCAAGTGTTTTACCGCCTTCAAATGTGCTACTCTTGGACATTGCATGAACCTACTGACATAACCCACTGCAAAACTTATATCCGGCCTAGTTTGAGTCAAGTACCTTAAAGAACCAACCAACCTTCTATACTCGGTTGCATCAACCTCTACACCCCCTTCATTTTAAACAACTTTAGACCTGGTTCCATGGGAATTTTGTCTCATTGCAGTCTTCCAAACCAGCCATCTTGATTACTTTCTTTGCATATACGCTTGTTTTAAGAAATACTACCTTGTAATTGAGCAACTTCAATACCCAAGTAGTAACATAACACTCCTAAATCCGTCATTTCAAACCTTGACTGCATCTGCTGTTTGAACTCAGTGACTTTAACTTCATCACTACAGTTACAAGCAAGTCATCGACATAAACTCCCAATATCAATGTAGAATCTGACTTAATTCTCACATAAACTGCTTGTTCATGTTGACACCTCTTAAAGCCCAAATCCTTTAAAACCTCATCCAACCTTAGGTTCCATGCTCGCGGTGCCCGCCTCAAACCATAAAGGGCCTTAATAAGTTTGTAAACTTTATGTTCATTTCCTTTACTTTCATAACCCTCAGGTTGTTTCACATAAACATTTTCCTGAGTTCACCATGCAAGAACGCTGCCTTTACATCAAGATGAAATACTCTCCAACCCATCTTCGCAGCCCAAGCCAAAATCAGTCTAATTGTCTCAATGCGTGCTACAGGCGCAAAAGCATCTTCAAAATCTACCCCCGGCTGCTGAACATAACCTTGGCAACCAGTCTTGCTTTGTGCTTAGTGACTGCTCCTGTTGCATCACGCTTAAGTTTATACAGCCACTTTAGACCAATTGGATTACACCTTAGAGGAGCATCAGTGAGAATCCATGTTTTATTCCTTTCTATAGCCTGTATTTCTTCATCCATTGCTTGTCGCCACTGTTTTCCTTATATGCTTCTTGAAAGCATGTGGGTTCCTCATCTTGAGTCAGTAACAATTCCACATCAGCCATTTCCTGTTGTCGAGTGCTGCCATACTGTACTCTTCCATCCAATACAAAGTCACTTAGCTTCTTTGGCACTTGAGACATTCGACTAGATCTTCTCAAAACATGGTTACCCCCTCGGCACCATCTGTACTACTAGTACTCTGGGGATCACTTCCTTCACAATCCACTTCAACTTCTTGCCTTTCTTGACTGTGTGAACTGGACTACCCAGCTGCAACTCATCACTTTGGACAATAAACTCAACCCACTTGGAATAAGACCTGGGATCTCCAGCTGCAGCTCCATCTGAATCCTAGTCATACGCCCATTCTCTTCAAATTTTACATCCCTGCTGACCACTACCTTGTTGCTAACGGGATCATACATTCTATAAGCCTTAGACCCTTGCTCAGTTCCAAGGTGAACCATCACGATACTCCTATCTTCCAGCTTTCTTAATGCTGGCTTTGTGACTTTCACATGTCCAACACACCCGAATATCCTCAGGTGACCCATGTTTGGTTTCCGTCCCTTTAACATCTCATAAGGAGTACACACCGGTAGGGCCTTAGTTAGCAGCCTATTCAGTACATATACTGAGTGTCTTACTCCTTCAGCCCAGAGCTCTTTTGGCACTCTCATCGCTTTCATCATACTCCGTGTCATGTTTAAAATTGATCTATTTCTCCTTTCGACCACACCATTTTGCTGTGGGGAGTAAGGTGCGGTTAGCAACCTACTAATCCTTCCTTTTCACAATACAACATGAACTCTTGGGATGTAAACTCCCCCCCACGGTCAGACCTGAGAGCCTTCAATTTGAACCCAACCTCCTTTTCCAACTTGGACTTAAACAACTTGAATTGCTCAAACGCCTGATCTTTAGATTTTAACATGTACACCCACATAAATCTAGTGCAGTCATCTACGAGCAACATGAAGTATTTATTACCTGCCTGAGTTGAAGGGCTAATTGGTCCACACAAGTCAACTGAGATTAGCTCAAGCGGCAGAGAGGCTCTATATGTTGACTGCACTGGAAATGATGTTTCTAATGTGCTTCCCAGCTAAACAAGCCTCATATAGCTGTGATGGATGACTTATTAAAGGCACTCCTATCACCATTCCTTGCTAGTCATTGTTTTGAGCGCCTCAAAGTTCACATGGCCCAATCGCCCATGCCATAACCATGGCAAAGTATCTACTTTTGACTGGAAGCACATAGGTGTCCCCGTCTTCAGGACCGTTTTGTAGAGCCTGTTTGGTGCTCGCGGGACTTTCATCAGCAATCTCCCACTTCTTTCATATAGCCACAAGTAATTGTCCTTCATTTTTATCTCACAACCCGTTTCAGTGGCTTGCCCAAGACTGAATATGTTACTCCTTAGATGGGGTATGAAGTACACATCAGCCAGCATACGTTGTTCCTGGTTTTTACACTCCAAAAGCACCGTCCCCTTTCCTTCTATACGTACTGTTGACCCATCCCCGAATCTTACATTCCCTTTATGTTCTCATTAAGGTCCGAGAACATAGGGGAATTACCCGTCATGTGATTCGACGCACCATTGTCAACGTACCAGACCTCACTCTCATCTTGTTCAGATGAGTACTTGGCAGGTATTACTCCTTGTTCATTCAAGAACACCATCTCTTTATGTTCTTGAACCTTGACTGTCATCAACAACGCCGGCTCTTCCTCACTAGTTTGGGATAGATTCACCTCTGGGTCTTTGGATCTTGTGGAACATTCTGAGGCATAATGGCCGTATAAGTCACATTTGAAGCACCGGATTTTCGACTTATCCTTCACCGGTCGCTCGGCATGCTTTTGACCTTTGGCTCGACTTCGATCAGTGTCTTTTCCATGTGGCAATCGGTTCTTTTCCTTCTCCCGACCTTTACCATATCGATCCGAGTTATTCTTCATTCTTCCTGACTTCTCGAACTCTTTCTTTCGATGCTGCCATTCTGTGTAAGTGAGAAGTAACTGATCACTCTTTTGAGTGTTAGCCTTGGCCTTCATTCCAGTTCTTTCTTCAAATGCTTTCAAACGTCCGATCGCTTCTGGTAGTAGCAGTGTTTCAAGATCCACATTGTTCAATTGAAGCAACAATTTGAATGAATCTTTCAGGAACACCACCAAGGAATTTACGGACAAGCGCAGAGTCCTTGAATGGCTCACCGAGATCTCTAGCCTTAGAGGCTATCGCCCCAAGTCTCGCAACGAAATCGTCAATGGATTCCTCTTCTTTCATTTTGAGGCTTTCGAACTCGTTTCTTAAAGTCTACAATCGAGCCTTCTTTACTCTGTCAACCCCAACGTATCTGGTCTTGATTGAATTCCATATTTCTTGCGCAGACTCACATTCAGCCACTTGTAAAATTAGGTCTTCCGGCATCGCCTGATACAGGTAGGCGATTGCAGTGCTATTTTCTTTGGGTCAACTTGTGTCTCGGCGGTGGTTCTATAGCCTCCCACAGGGAGTGAACTTTGAAGATTGCCTTCATTTAGGGCCCATATTGTGTAATTAGTGTCTGTGAGAACTGGACACTGGAGAGGTATCGCATTACTCTCTTTGATTGTGACTAATTGGGTGTTTGGAGGAGTGGCCGCCATCGTCTTCTTCCTTCGTTGGTACGACTGTCCAAACCCTTGCGAATTCGTTTCTTCTCTTCGTTGAATTCGTTTACCCTAATTCGATTCACTCCTTTTGATCAATCGTCACCGTCTTCTTCCTGAGAGCTCTGATACCAAATGAAACAGAGCACCAGGATTGTTTGTAACTAACCCAACTAACTTTTGAAAGTAATTCTTTATTAAAGTGTTACTCCTCAATACAAGTTCACACGTATTTATACAAAACGAAAATTACAATCTTAACCCTCTAATTCATGGAATTACATTTCACATCCTCCAACAAGTTGTAGTTTTGAAGCCCGCAAATCACACGGGCTGCTTTCAATTTCAAAATTGCTACTGTTCAACTTTGCAAGAAATTGGATACCCATAACAAACCTACATCAAGTGCTGCCACTGAGAAACGAAAACTACCAATCAGTGGCGGTAAATCAGTAGCTCGTTTCTTGACAGATGCTGAAACTCTAATATAGTTGGATCACAAACAACAAGAAGCAGAAGGGTATACCATAACATCTACATTAGATTATAAATGTTCAATAATCACGATAGAAGGTACCCAATCCAGAGAAATCACAATGGAATTTACATGGAATAAAACCTAATTAACATACAGCAAACTTATCAAACATAGATATAGCAATCAGGAATTAAAAAAAAAATAAATAAATAAATAAAAAACTACTGGAACCTTAAAGAACTTTAGTATTATCGGGTAGGGTTTATTGGTTTAGGGTTTAGTGCGATTTCGGCGTTAAACCGTATGCTGGAGGTGAAAATTGTAGGGTTTAACTCTGTGTGTGTAAACGGAGTGAAAATATGTAGACGAAGGTACTGGTCCGGCGATGGCGGAACACCGAGCTACTGCTATGGAGTACTGGTGGCGATGGTGTGAGTCTTTGTACAGAGAAGGCATGTGGTAATTTCGTCTTATAGCAGGGGTAAATTCGTCCAAGTGACAAGATGGAAACCTCAAATGCTCCAAAATGTTTAACAAAATATAAATTGTTTGATCATTTGAGAACGTGTTACTGTGTTATCGAGTTTATTTTAAAAAAGGTAAAAAAACAGAAAAAAAAAAAAAAGTCGTGTTTTAGTGTCTTTTTTAATTGAGAAAAATGGAATAAAAGTTAAAAATGTGTTTGAGTTCACTTAAGAAATAAAAAGAAGGGAAATAAAAAGAAATGAAGCCTAGAATAGATAGAAGAGAAAATAAGAGAAATGAAAAAAAGTGTTTCATTTCTTTTCACTCATTAAGTAATCTCGAGAACACATCGTACGTGCGTACCATAATGATTTACGTGGTAAAATATAAAAGAAACGTATACGTGTTGCGATGCTGACATTAAAGCATACAAAAAACTTGCATAAGGACGTTGACATAAATAAATAAGTTGATTTCTTGGATTATAGAGCTGGGGTGTTGATACTGGAAACTTAAAGATTAACAAAATAAAACAGCTTTGATAAATTTTAGTTTATATGTTTATGGAAAAATTTTAAAACTAAAATGAGATTGTTGAAGCTCGTAATTGGGCCCCTCAACCTTTTACGAGATCTTGACAACTTCCTTCTTTTAAATCAATAGTAGGGGAAATTTTAAGCACTTTGAGTGGAGAAATGGTGTGCTTCTCAGCTTACATTTTATAACATTTTGTGTACTCTAGCATCGTTTTATTTAATTCAATATTTCGCTTGTTGGTAAAAAAAAAAAAAATCATCCTACGTCAAGTAAACCACCAAGCCATTTATGATTAAATCCCTCTTAGTAATATATAAAGGAGAAAATTATAAAAATAGTCCATGTGGTTTGATCAAATTGCAAGTTTGGTCCTCAGATTTTAAAAATTACAAATTTAGTCCAAACATTTGAAAGTTTGTTGCAAATTTAGTCCACACCGTTAGTGTCCGTTAGTTTTTAACGATATGGGGACTAAATATGCAATATGATCAAACCATAGGGACTAATTGTGCAATTTGCTCTAAATCGAAGAATCCAAAAACCATAGGGACCTAATTTTACAAGTGGCTGAATGTGAGTCTGCGCAAGAAATATGGAATTCAATCAAGACCGGATACGTTGGGGTTGACAGAGTAAAGAAGGCTCGATTGCAGACTTTAAGAAACGAGTTCGAAAGCCTCAAAATGAAAGAAGAGGAATCCATTGACGATTTCGTTGTGAGACTTGGGGCGATAGCCTCTAAGGCTAGAGATCTCGGTGAGCCATTCAAGGACTCTGCGCTTGTCCGTAAATTCCTTGGTGGTGTTCCTGAAAGATTCATTCAAATTGTTGCTTCAATTGAACAATTTGTGGATCTTGAAACACTGCTACTACCAGAAGCGATCGGACGTTTGAAAGCATTTGAAGAAAGAACTGGAATGAAGGCCAAGGCTAACACTCAAAAGAGTGATCAGTTACTTCTCACTTACACAGAATGGCAGCATCGAAAGAAAGAGTTCGAGAAGTCAGGAAGAATGAAGAATAACTCGGATCGATATGGTAAAGGTCGGGAGAAGGAAAAGAACCGATTGCCACATGGAAAAGACACTGATCGAAGTCGAGCCAAAGGTCAAAAGCATGCCGAGCGACCGGTGAAGGATAAGTCGAAAATCCGGTGCTTCAAATGTGACTTATACGGCCATTATGCCTCAGAATGTTCCACAAGATCCAAAGACCCAGAGGTGAATCTATCCCAAACTAGTGAGGAAGAGCCGGCGTTGTTGATGACAGTCAAGGTTCAAGAACATAAAGAGATGGTGTTCTTGAATGAACAAGGAGTAATACCTGCCAAGTACTCATCTGAACAAGATGAGAGTGAGGTCTGGTACGTTGACAATGGTGCGTCGAATCACATGACGGGTAATTCCCCTATGTTCTCGGACCTTAATGAGAACATAAAGGGGAATGTAAGATTCGGGGATGGGTCAACAGTACGTATAGAAGGAAAGGGGACGGTGCTTTTGGAGTGTAAAAACCAGGAACAACGTATGCTGGCTGATGTGTACTTCATACCCCATCTAAGGAGTAACATATTCAGTCTTGGGCAAGCCAGTTAAACATGTAAAACGAAAGTAGAAGCAAAGAGACTGTTGTGACAAGTTGATTCCACCAAGTTAAAATGAATTTTCTTCTCCTCATCCGGTTACGAGTTGTTAAGCTAAGGCGTGCCATTTCTAATCTACACATTACAAAGACATAAAATGTTTCA
This sequence comes from Flaveria linearis, assembly GCA_024085815.1. Taxonomy (NCBI): domain Eukaryota; kingdom Viridiplantae; phylum Streptophyta; class Magnoliopsida; order Asterales; family Asteraceae; genus Flaveria; species Flaveria linearis. The sequence goes on from JABSNV010000568.1 coordinate 16,575, forward strand.
AGTAAGTATGGAAACATTTCAAATTTCTGTTTGGGTTAGGATGAATTCCGGTTACGAGTTGTTAAGCTGAATGGTTTGGGCTGCTATTACATGTTTAACTACTATTAAAACACTTCTAGTAAGCAATCTAAATGAAAGGAAAGAAGAACCCATATCAAAAACATCAGACAACTCACAAGAGTCTCAAAAATCCTATGCACAAGTGTTAAACATGCAGGTGAATGTGAATGTACAAGTCTTCATATGATAGCAAGATTGTTATTATTTTTTTTAATCTTTGTTTACAAAATGCAGCATCTACAAGCATATCCTGCCCAGGATATCAACCTCTAACATATATTAAATCAAATTATACCAACCATACATTGGGTTAAACTAGTAGCCATTGAATAAACAATCTCAAACCGTTCACTGAAAACAATCTATTTCATCTCAAAATTCATCAAGACACCGTTTACATATATACTTGCAGATAGGCTATTCAAACAAAAAAGAGAAAAAAAAAAAGAAAAAAAAAAAAGCAATCCCAAACAGGCAAAGTTAAGAGTAAATTAATGAACTAAATGCATCATCATCATGTTAAGTTGTTTGTTTTCATTTTCCCCAAATCTAAATCTACATGACTTGTACTTGAGATGCAACATGTACGTAAAAGTTTATGGTAAAAATATTCTCTCTTGATTGAATGAAGCTGCCCTTTTGCGAAACATCAAAATCTAAAATACCTTAAAATGGTTGACTGTCTATTTCTTCATGTATAGGCAAGGCAGGCAATTATATTAATTTGTAGTGTCATGTTAACATTTTAATCATCCTAACTTGTAAACAAGACCACATATACATAATGCCAGATGTGTTAGTTTTAGTGTTGGTTCTAAAGAAATAATGCATGGTTATGTAATAGTTTAAATTAAACAACAATTAAATCTTAATTTTGTCTCAAAGCAAAACAAGAGAGGTGTGTATGAGATATTTGCAAGGAAATATCAGAAGAAGCAAGTCAGTGGTCCTTGCAGCAACAGGCAAAAAGAGACAATTTAGAAAAATATAGCAGCAAAAGCCATATATTGTTGTTATGTTGGAATTGTTTGTGTGGATCCTGTAAGCTGCTTATCCTATCCTATCATATCATATCAAATCCCATCCTATCCTATCCTTTCCATTAAGCATTTCCATTGGCAAAAACTTACATCCAACCTATGTTTTCTTGTTGATTAATGCTTAAGGCTCAGTAATACATGATGAGTTAATGACATGGAAATAAATATAAATAAATGCAGCTGTGAAACTGAAACTCTGAAACCCAACCTATGTTTTCTTGATGGAATTTTGGCACGCTAAATCGGATGCATGTCGCACCTAATAATATATGCACAAGTGTTAAACATGCAGGTGAATGTGAATGTACAAGTCTTCATAATAATTCACAAAATCCAACTTCGATAATCTAATCAACATAAGGCTATATATATAGATGTGAATTAACAAGAAAGCCCATGATAATCAAAATGCAACTTCTATAATCTAATCAGCAAAAGGCAATATATATAGATGTGAAATAACAAGAAGGACCACGATAATTCACAAAATGCAACGTATCCTAAACCTTTATAGTGCAGCACAAAGCACACAACAATGAAACCATACTTTCAGTCGTTCAGATCCTGCGGTTTATGTATCAAATATTCTTGAATTAGGGCCATTATCTCTCATCTTTAGTTCCTGTATGAGCACTTACGGTAAACTACTCTGTTTTTTAGTATACACATCTAAATAAAGGACGATAAACTAACAAAAAGTCAGCAGAATTTCTAAACTGACATATATGGTAAAACCCCATTTCATGTACTTTGATACAATTATCATTCAGCACTTTAATCTTTAAGCAAATTCATCGATTTTCAAACTCCGAATCACCACTGTTCATTAAATCAAACAGCTTTGTCATTAATTCCCACTCATGAACTCAGGCACAGCGAACAGTATAAAATCAAACAGACAACTAAACATTTCCAAAATCAAATTCAAAAACAAATCATGAAACACCAAGAATCAACAGACACCTTATAATCAAACACAAAGGGAGCAATCAAATACACTAGTCAACATTAGGGTTAGGGTTAATAAACAAAAAGCACAAAACAAAAACAATCGACAGATTAATAAACAATATATGTGACATAAACAATAAACAACAATCGACTATCGACAACAATCGACAGAGTAATCGACAGAATAAACTTAAAGAATTTGAACTTTAAATAAACCATAAAGAAACTGACCTTTTGAAGAATTAATGGACAATGGTGATTGATGGATGAGGGATTAGGGGTCGGCCGGTCGCACTTCAAGAAGCCAAGCAGGGGCCGATTGGGGGTGACCGGGTGAGGGCAGCCGAGCAGCAGAAGCAACCAAGCAGGTCGCAACCCGCAGGGAGGGGTGGCCGGGTGGGGGCAGTCGGGCAGCCGATGGAGAGGCGATGGGAGGAGCAGCCGAGCAGCGATGGTCTGAAGAGGCGATGGGGAATTGGGGATGGGAGTGAAAAAATTAAGGGTTAGGGTTTTATTTTAGAAAAAGGGCAGTTTAGTAATTTTAGGTAAATTTAGAAGGGAAAAAAATAAAAAAATTGCTGGGAGGAAGACTCGAACTCGCGACCACTTGGAGCAAGAGTCACGCGCCGCGCGCACGTTACCAGCGAACTAGGAAGAAGTTTTGTGTTATATTACTAATTTTAATATACTAATGGGTTCACTAAAAAATTTGGTATTATACGTTACACTACGGGTTCAAAAATCAATGGGGTCACTTGACCCCGTTCCCGGAAGCCTAGTTCCGCCCCTGACTATATTAACCTCATTTACAAGACACGTAAGTTGACTTAACGGATAAAATTAACGTTCGTTATAGTATAGGACAAAACATGTAAATTTTTTAAACGTAAAAAATCGACAATTAAAAATGTTGCAACTACTCGGAAATGCAAGTCGCGAACATTTCTTGATCATTTCCATCCCACCACTCTTGTCATCATCCTCTCCGAGAAGATCACAGCAATCCTGTTGATCCATCATCATATAATGGAATGCACATGATCTTTCACAGGCATATCATCAAACAGTTGGGGTGCGTCAACATATGTACAGACAAAAAACCCATAGTCGGCCTGTGGTGGAACAACAATGGTTTCTCCCTATTGAAGCTCGGGACCCTGGCATTGAAGACTCTAAGCAAACCCATTGCTAGCAAGCTCAAACAACATGCTATCATTTACCCTAAGTTTCGAGCTTCAATCATCAGTATTGCGCAGGTGATCAAGTGATTATACTACTTACATGTTTCTACTGATTTATGGTGATTCTATACGTGTGTTTGATCGTTTGATTGAACTTTGATTATGGGTTTGTTTTTGACAATGGGACTTTTTGTTTTTTGTTTTTTTCTATCTACTATGAACAGAAATATGGTAGCATTAGATATTAGGGTTTATGGTATTTGTTTTACTGATTTATCGTTTGATTGAAATGTAATTGTATGAAAGTTGTTGAATTTATATCTAGATTTTGGTTAGATCGATTTTACATAAAAGATTTCATGCCCCAAAGTACATAGTTTGTTGACCATATTTCTGATTTTACAACCTGATACTGTGAGAGATACATACACCATAAGAATAAACTTAAAGATGTAAACCTCCAGCACTCGAGAGTCAATGTCCCTTCATTGCCTGAGGATAATTTGACAATTTGGTAATGATTGATGAATGCAGTAAATTATGAAAGATGATGCATTAATCAATGCCAGATCTTTGGTTTTGTTCTATTACGGATGCAACAAAATAGTATTTATTTACTTTAATTATCATTAGCAATTAGTGTAAATCAATATTATTCAAACCTACAATTGTATAGTCAAGGTTTGTTAGGTTAGTTAGACGCTCCCTCATTTCTCTCCTTGTTTACAGTGGAGCCACATGTATTTATGTACCTCTGTATGTGATTGAAATGTATCTCTTTTATCTATCAAACAATACTATTCTATATGGTATTCAGAGCCTTCCACTTTTAAAAGCTTCATTTTTTTTCGATCCCATTTCTGCTGCATCATCTTCATGGCCACCTCCTCCACTATTTTACATGTCACCGCCTCAACACACTTCACAATCAAACTCACCTCCACAAATTTCCCATCTTGGAGGAAGCAAGTGCTTTCCACTCTCATCGGATTGCAGCTTTATCATCATCTTCATGACAACCCGCCGGCTAAAACACTCACATCCGGCACCACAACGACCCCAAATCCCGATTACAACATGTGGTTTCGGCAGGATCAAATGATCTTATTGGCTCTCCTTGGCAGCTGCTCCGATTCCATTCAACCCCTCTTGTCGTCTGCCGACACATCTAAACAAGCATGGATGGCACTCAACTCCAGTTATGCCAATCTCTCACGCTCTCGAATCCTTTCTCTCAAAGCCCGTCTCGGCAAAAACCCGAAAGGATGCTGCTCCTGATCTCGTTGTTACTACCGTCATTTGGTAGTCGCTATCAAGGCAAGGGAAACTCCGATCTCGTTCACAGAACTCCTGGACAAATTGCTGATCATGAACGTAATTTGAAGGATGCTGCTCCTGATCCCGTTGTTACTACCGTCAATCAGACGCAGAGGCAGCCCACCCGTCCTTACAATCGTTATTCTTCGGATAATCGCTCGGCTCGACTGCTCAATCCAACGGCCGGTCTTCATGGAACAACCAATCTAACAATCGTCCTCAGTGGACGTCTCAGAACTCCTCATCCTCCAATCTGCACGTCAACAATTGTTTTGTTATTTTGTAATTTTGCAGGTGTAACATCCTGTATTTTGTGTTCATTTTATTTATGCAAATGTATAGCATCCTTAGTAATTTTTTTATAATAATAATAATAATAACTAGTGTTTTTCCCCCACGCGCATTGCGCGTGTGATGAACGGGGGTCAGAACCGGATTTCAGTTATGGCTGCTAATCATAAACGATAGCCACGCCAAAGCAAACGGAAACCATTTTTTGAATATCATCATTGCCCGACCCATTTAGATCAAACACAACCCGACTCAACACTCATGAGTAATGGGTTAAAACTGCTTGACTGTCACCTTTATAAGAATAAAACAAAAGAATTGGCTTGCATACCTGCCATGGAGTACATTTATTCCATCTTTTGTATTATTTGGCCATAAATCAAGTTCTATAGCCCGAACGCCTCTTGAAGAGCTAGTCCAGCTTCTGATATTTCTCCAGGCTTCTTGTCAAATAGTCCATTAAACTGCTTACGGGCTTTCTTCTCAACTTCCTGTTATAAGCATTAGTTTCCCCTTTTTAGTGAGGCTAACCAAAATTACAAAAAAAGATGGTCGTTTTAACCCATAAACCAGCCCGATGGGTGTTTAAAACCGTTGTAAGTTACAACTAAAACCGCCCAACCTACAGCAAGTCTGCCAGTTTGATTGGTTTGAGATTTTTGTAGTTCGGGTCACGGTTCGATTTTGGCACTTTCCGGTCCGCCTGAAATTCTTTGAAATCTATTTTCACTTTTGAAATGTGAAATTATGTATATGTATTATAATCATCAAACATCTTTTTATGTTAATTTTTTTAACAAACTAATGATTTTGTAAACAATATAAAAAGGTCAGTTCAAACTTCAAACAGACAAAACCAAACCATCAAACACCAAAACTGAGCAGTCCAGCAAGTTTGATTTGCATTCTCCAACTCATGATTAGCAACTTTTGCCAAGATAGAGAAAACCAAACAGTGAACACCCTACCCAACCCGTCCATCTTGCCACTACCCCCATTCAATTATTGCAATTTTTTACTCAATAGATGGAGTATATATTTTAGATATTATATTAGCTAACCTGCTCGGTCTGCTTCAATTAAGAAGAGCTGCTTTGCATTGGCTTCCGATGATTTGTCTATGGTCATCATCTATTATTAAAAAAAAAATTGATCAAAACAGAAGTTCATCAAACATTTGTTTTGAACCAAATCGACTAAATCTAAAAAAACACCTTGTTGAAATCCGCTCTTGCTTCGTCAAAATCACCAACCTCCATGTAAGCCATTCCTCTTCGATAAAGTGCTTTAACATGAACAGGATTAGCATCTAACACCTACACAAAGGGAAAAAGACAATTGTGCAGGTTCTTCGATTACTGTCCATTAATGTCAACAACTAAAATTTTCTGATTGTTGGGGAAAAAAACAGATTTTGAATTAAAGGAACTTACTTTGTTACATGTCTCGATTGACTTCCGACAATCCCCCATCTTCAGGTAGCATGCAGCCACATTCAGATTCAACAGATTCTTTTGCACCGAAAAAAAGTTAAAACATCAGTGTCAGTTAAGTTGATAAATAGCCCTTGGAACAAATAATATATCTTCATAAATTAAATTGTATAAAAATATATAAGTTACTCATGTAAACTTGTAAGAAATAGTGAAGCATCATACTCGTGTATTTGCAAACTCTTTTCCTTCTTCGTCATCTTGAGGATTGACATGATTGAATTCACGTAGAACCTGCAACAAAATGCATAATTAGATCACATTACAGCCAACCATTGGACCTTAATAAAACCATGCTTTCATATTTATATAATATGCTCCCAAATTCAAAAATATAGATTTATAATGCAACTATGGTCCAGAGTTTGTACCTTCTCATATTTTGCTTTTGCAAGTGCAAATTTTCCTTCTTTGAATAGCCTGTTACCCTGTATGAAGAACAGGGCTTTGTAAAAACTTACCTAACAGCATATCTTTCTACAAGTTGTGCTTGACGTCTATATATTTATAACATTCCCAATTTATTTTATAAAGACAAATAAATATCAACACAAGCATCGAGTATAAATTCAAAGTGAGTCATGGGTCCAGTGACATATGCACATTTCCTCTATATGACACCACCATACCAGACCATACAAAGTGCATTCAAGAGGTATACCACTAAAATGAATCACCTCTTCAGCATCCAATAAAGATCATAACTATTTCTTACAAGGTCAAATTTTCCTACTTGCTAACTAATATTACACTTGTTCACAATCATAATCGACAAACCAAAAACAACATCCAATCCCAATGGAAATAGATTGCAGATCTAAGTTTTAGACAAGCACGAACTCATCAATAGAATCAAAGCAACAACATGAAACTTGCGTAAAGTTAATGTGATAAAACCACAGTTCGTAGCACATCAGCAACCAAATAACATCATGAAGTAAACTGGAAAATCAATTGAAAGCTGTCGATGTATGAAATCAACCAAAGTTGTGTGCCCTTGGTTAACAATGGCAAACCACAAACACAATCAAACAATAAGACTAAATGGAGATTGTAAGCTTCTTATTTGTATTATATCATAATCATTGGGTCATCTCCATCTCTAAAAAAGTTTAGAGGTGAAATAGATGTGTGTGTCGCTCTGAGCATATGAAAGGAATCACCACTGGTTTATAGGGGGCACATGAACTATTCAAGCATAAGAAACCTACTTTTAAAATATTTTTTTGTCCTTTCATTTGATTGCTTCTTTTGTTTCCCATTTTACGGTTTTACCTATCCCTTCAAAGATTTTTTATTCAGAGTTTGCGAACTTCTCGTTACCGGACTACTCCATACCACTACAATGACCTATAAACATCTCCAAAATCCCTATGACCTAAACAATAAGTTAATACCATAATTGGAATAGATTACTAAAAGAATGAAAGATATAAAATCATAGAGCTACAATGTTCTTCTATATTTATATACATGAACATAAAGCATAACTTACAATCTTGTATCTTTCAATGGTAACCAAAGGTATAGTTCCAAGCATAATAATATCCTTGAATCCTTCACTCTGGAAAGGAAGGAAAAAAACATAAAAATCATTTTATTCATATAGTTAAAAGCATTTTTAAAATAAAATAATTCTTAAAATCATATATGACAAACTAATAGGTTATTAAAATTTTTCTTTTTTATTTGGGTAAAAGCGTTGTAGGTCTAACCAATATTATGCAACAGGAAATCACTAATTTAATAAAAATGTGTGGTTTTAGCTTTTTGACCAGCATTGCAGAAGTCTAGGTGGAAAAAAAAGTTAAACACAAAAGCTTTCAATTCTATGCTATTATGTTTGTTCTTGCTCATGAACCACCTATTTCATCTTGATGTTTTACAAACCTGAGATGGTATTTGTTAGCTTGTAATACATAGGTTTTATATCTTTCCAGCCAACATGTTTAGCTTATACCAAGTGTCTAGTTTGAAGGTTAAAAACATGCAATTATGTTGAGAGAGACACTAAAACATAAACAGATAACTGATGTTGATGATCAATAAATAAGATAATCAAATGAATAGAATGGAGGGAAACTTTAGGGGGAAATAAGCTTGAAGATTACAACTGATTATAGTGATTGAATACATCCATATATATACATGTGTATATGTCGGTTACCAACTGACATTCACTGTCAAATGACAGCTGCTTATGGGGGGTTAATCAATTTTTACCCAGGCTGACCCATTTACTTCATACTTATAACACACAGAAACACATATAATACTATTTACCTTATTAATCTTAATGGCAAGATTATCTTCCAACAAACTGTAATTGTTCCTTGTAGGTCCATTTTTTCACAAATATCAATTAGGGTGCGAATGTATGATTTTATATCAAATTTCAGCAAAATGAAAAGATTCTAGCACTTTATATCATAAGCTAATTATTAAAAAAAATATCATCAAATGTACAACAACATATGAAATCAAATTATACAAGCTCTAAGCCCTAAGTGATCCAAGATGCATCAATAAACGGAGATTTATATAATTGATGTGCGTAATTACCACATGACTGAAGAGCACATGAGCTTCAAAGTAAAAAAAATACACATAACTCCAACATCAAAGTTGTCCATAAAATAGCACGTTCACAGATGCAAAACATGAAAAACCAACATTTAGACCAAAATGTTTAAACCAAAAATGATATAGGATATTTATGGTATAATGAAACACTGAAGCCTTTATCAATACCAATGGTGTGTGCAAGTGTATGTTTGATATGATTATAAAAATTGTCAGAAATGAGTATGTTAAAGTAATCATGTAGTCTCCACTATATAGTAGAATCGTCATATGAAAACAACCATCAGAAAAACCTCATAGTTCAACTGAAGAATCATACTACACAATGTCATCTCAGGACAGTCTTTTTACTACCCATTTCTTTGGACTTCCGCATCTATTTCAAGTGAAAAGTATGTATCGGGTTTTTGATTTGGATGTGCAGCACGATGCAAACTGAATCGAAAACAACTAAAAAAGATTTTACATTTTGACCAAGCATAATATGTTATTAAAAATGTTTGGTGTGATGGGTGTTAGCTATCGTAAGGGGATCTCTCAGTTTCAGGATGCCAAATGTAGAAATTATCTAATTACAAAGAAAACTGAAGCCCTAGGCAATGTGTCAATCCCTCTAAATGATAGAGTAGCAAAGTGTCGACCCTTCCAGATATTATAATGTAAACTTGTTTCTTACAAAAGTGTTGTTCGTCTAGCATTCTTTGTAACAAACTCTCAAATCAAATCTCTGAAATCAACTTTTCTACAACTAAAACAACATACCTGAACTATCAAGTGCATCAACCCAGGTTTCAGCAGCTTCATACAAGGCTACCTAACTCCACCTTGGGTCGGCCATCGGAAGCGACGTCAAGCGATTACGGACATAAAGGATCAAAACAACAGAAAAGTAGAGGTTATGAAGAAGAAGATGAAGATGAAGATGAATCGGTACCTTGAAAGTGTTATGAGGTAGCGTTGGTTTAGATCGGTGTGTGCGAGAGGTGGTATTCTTCCGATATGATCTTCTCAAGCTGAGCGAAATTTCTTCATCAGTTAGATCTCCTGCTTCGATTCGATTTCTTCATCAGTTCGATCTTCTGCTTCGATTGCTTCGATTTCTTCATCAGTTCGATCTCTTCATCAGGTTTAGGAGGGGGTGCTTCGATTTCTTCATCAGGTTTAGGAGGGGGTTAGGGTTTTATTTGTGAGGTGTCGGTGGCACTGTAGCCACCGACAAATTGGATTAATAGTAATAGAAATAATAATAATAGATAATAATAATAATAATAATAATAATAACAATAATAATAATAATAATAATAATAATAATAATAATAATAATAATAATAATGAAAGTAATAATAATAATAATGGTAAGAATATTAATAATACTAAAACTTGAATAATTAAATAAGTTAGAGGGGTCTTAATGTCATTTTATAAACTTTAAATTAAAGTTTTAGCATAAAATAATAAGAATTCAAAGTTGATGGACCATTTGTGTAAAAAGTTCAAACTCCAAACCAACCCCCCTTTTTTCCCCGTTTTTCCGGCGAGGGACGCCGGTGAGCTCCGGCGAGCTCCGACGACCCCAAAAACCCCACCATTTCCTCATTTTCGATCAAATTAACCGGCCCAACCCTCTCGACCCCATGATTCGAACCCGATCACAACCCAAGTTGGGTTCCCACTCATGCAAACTTTCCAATTCGAAATCGAGACCAACTTTAACAAAAATCCGAATCAAATCTTGTCCAAATTCACAAATTGGACCAAATCAATCACACCTAAAGTTAATACGCGGTTTAACCAACTAATCAATCAATCAATATCGCAAATTACTAGCTCGAATCTCACAAATTTGGTAAATTCGAACGCGGTTTCAAATTGAATTTGTTAAGCTCGAAACCGTGTAATCGAAGCTATAAATTGAGGGTTTCGGATTCATTTTGAAGTTCCTAAACTCTCTGAACCCTCAATTTCACCATAAACTCTCTCGATCAGAAAACCCCAACCCAAGAACATCCGAACCTAAACCGAACTCGAAATCACCCAAAACCTCATCAAAACAGGTAATTAAAACTTGTTTTCTACTCGTTTATGTTCAAAGATCAAAAGCTCTATGATGATTTAGGTGATTAACACCGAATCGAGGGTCAATTGTGGATCTGTTGAAACTAGGGTTTATCGGATTTGGGGGAAACCGGGGAGGCTATGTTTAAATTCAAACCAAACCAATGTGAACCAAGGCCACGGCCCTGGTTCACTGGTTCCTGCGCCCCATGTTTCAGGAGGGCCCCGGGTTCGACCCCGGGCAACCCCCCCTTTTTCTTTTTCTGATTTTTTTTCTTTTTCTTTTCATTTCTTTTTATTTAAGCCATCATTTTAAATTCTGAAAATTTCTAAAATTATTTTATAAAATGCAGATTTTTTTTAAACTTTTGTTTAACTAATTTGTGGCTAAATTAATTTTTATAAAATACTTTTGTATTTATAAATACATTATTGTATTTCTAAAAGTACAAAAGAAGTGCGTAAATATAATACTTGTATATATATTTATATATATATTCAAACAAATAAATTATTTAGTTACTTATACCTATATATATATATATATTTATATATAGTTCTTTTTAATAGCTAAATCACTTATTGTAATTATTATATACAATATTTATAAATCGTTTAACGTACAATTAGATTAGGTTTTTATTTATTTCTCGTACGCGCAAGCAATTAATTTGTCAAATATAAAAATCCATTTGTTCCATTAACCCGATCGCATTATTAACATGTAATAAATACAAATAAATAATAAATCTTATTAGACCTACAACCTTAAAAACATAAGTAATCATCAAACAAATTATAACGCGCTACCTTATTTCATTTAGGTGCCTTGTGACATTGTGTTGGAAATCTTATTCGCGATTATTATTATTCCATCTTCAAGTCTCCTATTATTAAACACGTGAGTTCTTATGCCCCGCTTTACGTTTATTTCACATCTTTCGGGGTGAAACATGTTGCTTATACAAACTTACACATACACGCTTTGATACTTATTACACACGTGCAATTCTTTACATAGTCGTGGTTGTTTGAATATGTTAAGTATTGTATGAGATGTGACATACGTGTGCAATCATTAACTATTGCTAGCCTGGCGAAGTCTTAGATCTTTGGGCCTGACAAGCCTATTTGGTGCTAAATCCGAGGGATTGCCGGCTCCTAGGAGCCGTATGCTTGTGCACTAGGGAACCAAATACACTTAGCTAATCATGCTTATTCATATTATTCAGTCGAGGTTTGATTGTAACTATGCATGTTCTATATACTTACTATCTTGTGACCATTGACTAGAATTGCCATATATAATTTTTTTGTTATACTTATTGTATTTAAAACCATGAGAACTCACCAACTAGTTAGTTGACTTTATTTTCAACATGTTTCAGGTAATGTGCAAGCTTAATGATGATTGAAGAAATGCTCAAACCTAGGACATGGACCTAGGCTTAATACAAAATTGGATTCCTATTTTTGTTTGTTCTATTATTCATGAGACTTGATGTATATGATGTTGAAACAATTGATTAATGGCATTTTTACATTTTTAACATAGCGTTATGTAGTTGTGAACAATCTTAACCCTCACACCTCGACGTTTCCGCCGTCAAGGTTGGGGTGTGACAGATTGGTATCAGAGCCCATAACTATAGGGATTTAGGTTATTAGAAATGGTGACCTAGACTATAGTTTATGCATGATCCTTATAGAATAGTATTCTTATGAATACATACTTATTGTTTGCATGCTGCCTAACGCTATGCCTTATTATGTGCAATGTGATGCCTTAGCATAGGTGCCTTTCTACATGATTACATATTGTTACCCGTCTCCCCTAGACTTATCTTAAACATTGATTCTCCCCGACAATTACTACTTCTTAAATCCATCCTCGTCACTGAGTAGAACTTATTGATAGAAATTTCTTGGACTTTGTGTCTAATCTTGTAATTATCCCATCAAGATTTTTGATTTCATAAACCAAAGAACTAGTGTGGTACATAGACACCTGTATTCTGGTTTTCCTGGCAAAAGGCCCTCGGGCTAAGGTAAGCATTTCGCATAAATCCTACGGGACCAGTCATGCTCTGGGGATTTCCGGGATGAGTGATAAACTATGACCAACATACACAAGTTTCTGAGGCGAATGGGTCAATTCATCTTGACGTGTCAACGTTTTCAAATGGTGATGCGTCACTAAATGGAATCATTCTGTATAATTCATGATTCTTACCTTAACTGACCATCCTTATTATCCTTTTAACCGATCCTAATCCTATTTGTATTTTTCTATCATGTCTCGTTACCACGGAAACCGAGGAAGATCCGGCCGCAAGCTTGCCGCCATGATTGCCCGGCAAATGGCTGCGGTCATCCCGACTATGGTGCCTGAACTCAGCAGCACCATGATCGTAAACGTCGCGAACAATAGCAACAGCCAAGGGGAAAATAGTGCAAACCAAGAGCGTAACAACCAGTCTTGCACCTTCAAGCACTTTAGTTCATGCAAGCCTCCCAGTTATAGTGGCAAGGAAGGTGCCATCGGTCTATTAGAATGGTTTGAGGGGATGGAAAACACCTTCATCAACTGTGAGTGCCCCGAAACATTCAAGGTGAGGTATGCCACCAGTATGCTGCAGCAAAGGGCCTTAACGTGGTGGAACAGTGAAAAGAGAAACCGAGGCCCCGACGCAATCTTGGCCTTAACTTGGGAGGAATTCAAAAACATAGCCATCGCCAAGTTTTGCCCGAGAAGTGAAATCCAGAAACTAGAGGAGGAATTCTGGAACCTGAAACAGGATGGCGGGAACCATCTGGCGTATTCTACCCGTCATCACGAGCTGAGTATACTGCTGCCACACATGGTAGATACTGTTTCCCGTAATGTGGAAAAATTTATTAAGGGAGTGCCGCCTCAGATTCAGGATGCCGTTATGGGTAGCCGACCCGCAACTCTGGAAGAAGCCATCACTATCACTGCACAGTTGACGGAGAACCACATCCGAGCGGGCACTATGTCTGCAAAGGGTGCCAAGAAGACTGAGAAGACGACCCCCAAGGAGGTCAAGGAAGTTAAGCCTGATAACAAGAAGATGAAGTTTGTACCGGCACGGAACTATGCCGTGGCCGCATCTAAGCCACCCCAAAGACAGTGTGTTCCCGGGACTGCGCCGGCCGCACACGTGCCCGTGGCAAGGGCTTATGCAGGCCCTCTACCTATGTGCAACACATGTAGGTACCATCATCCGGGAAATCTTTCGTGTCGCATCTGCACACTATGCGGCAAGTACGGGCATCTCGTGGCAACATGCCGCCGAGCAATGGGAAACGCAGTAACGGAACCAACTCGAGCTTGCTATAATTGTGGAGAAACGGGTCACTACCGTCCCCAATGCCCTCGTCTTGTGGGCAATGTTCCATAAGCTCGTGGACGTGCCTTCAACATCAACGCGAACCAAGCTCAAACGAACAATGAGGTGGTGAACGGTACGCAAAAATTTCAACCCTATCTCCATAGAATTTCTCTTAAAATTCCTTACTTATGTCCTTAAGTGCCTTTTAAAACCTATACAGGTATGTTTCTTATTAATGATACCTATGCATACGTATTATTTGATTCGGGCACCGATAGAAGTTTCGTTTCCTTAGAATTCGAGCCGACACTTTCTAAACCTCGCTCAAATCTAGAGAGACCTCTCACCGTCGAAGTTGCTGATGGAGAACCCATCACCGTTGACGTGGTCATCCGCGATTGTCTATTGTGTCTTGACAACCATAAATTTCTTATCGACCTCATTCCAATAAAGCTTGGAAGCTTCGACGTTATTATTGGCACGGATTGGTTATCCAAGAACCATGCCGAGATCATCTGCTTCGAGAAGTGTATTCGCATGCCCTTACCCTCCGGTGACACGATGAAGGTGTTCGGTGAACGGTCCTCCAAAGGGCTCAAGCTTATGTCATGCACTAAGGGTCAGAAATGCCTAAGTAAGAGTTATCCGGTATTCTTGGCCTATGTAGTCAACACCAAAGCCAAAGGGAAGGAACTTAAAGATGTTCCAGTTGTACGAGAATTCCCTGAGGTCTTTCCCGACGACCTTAGTGGGTTGCCTCCTATACGTGAAGTTGAATTCAAAATCGACTTGATTCCGGGAGCAGGCCCCGCGGCTAAATCACCTTACCGACTCGCACCATCTGAAATGCAAGAACCCTCTAGCCAACTCCAGGAATTATCCGAGAAGGGGTTTATCCACCCTAGTTCTTCTCCTTGGGGTGCACCTGTCTTATTTGTGAAGAAGAAAGATGGGTCATTCCGCATGTGTATCGATTACCGGGAGCTCAACAAGTTGACCATCAAGAACCGGTATCCTCTTCCTCGTATCGACGATCTCTTCGATCAACTTCAAGGAGCTGCAGTCTTTTCAAAAATCGACTTGCGTTCGGGTTATCACCAACTACGAGTCCACGATGACGATATCCCAAAGACTGTATTCCGCACTCGGTATGGGCATTACGAGTTCATGGTTATGCCTTTCGGCTTAACCAATGCTCCTGGATCTTATGAATCGGGTGTGCAAGCCATACCTAGACAAGTTTGTCATCGTTTTCATTGACGACATTCTTATTTATTCCAAGTCTCGCTCCGATCATGAATTTCATCTCCATCAAATCCTCGATCTGTTGAAAAAGGAACAACTATACGCGAAATCCTCGAAATGTGAGTTTTGGCTTGAAGAAGTACAATTCTTAGGGCACGTTGTGAATAGTCAAGGAATTCACGTCGACCCTGCGAAGGTTGAAGCCGTGAAGAATTGGAGTGCTCCCACAACTCCGACGGAGGTTCGATCATTTCTTGGCCTAGCCGGGTATTACCGGCGATTTATTGCCAACTTCTCGAAAATCGCAAAGCCACTCATGTCCTTGACTCAGAAGAACAAGCCTTTCGAGTGGAAAGCCGAGCAAGAAGAGGCGTTTGAGACATTGAAGCACAAGTTGTGCAATGCTCCTATTCTGATGCTACCGGATGGAAATGACGACTTCACGGTATACTGCGACGCATCGAAACAAGGCCTTGGTTGTGTTCTCATGCAATGGGGAAAGGTCATAGCATATGCCTCGAGACAATTGAAGGTTCACGACGTGAATTATACGACGCACGATCTCGAGCTCGGAGCGGTGGTCTTTGCTTTGAAAATCTGGAGACACTATCTATACGGCACGCAATGTATAGTCTACACGGACCACAAGAGCCTCCAACACGTTTTCAATCAGAAGGACCTCAATATGAGGCAACGGCGTTGGGTGGAACTAATTAGCGACTACGATTGTGATATCCGATACCATCCCAGCAAGGCAAATGTCGTAGCCGATGCATTGAGTTGAAAGACGCATCAAAAGATGGTTTCCGTTCAAGAGATTCGCGACCGACGTCAATGGTTCGACGCATTGGTAGAGTTTGAAACTGAAATCCGACTCGATATCAACGATGCAACAGTGCTACTACAAAACTTGAAGATCGATTGCTACACCGAGTCAAGTATTCGAGAAGCCCAGCAAGCGGTGCAAACCGAAGGGGGTATAAAGGAAGAGCTCGAGCCAAATCTCTTAGCCTAATTGGAAACAAGAGCTAATGGGTTAATGTGTTTCGCAAACCGAATCTGGATTCCCAAACGCAATAACCTTCGGGCTTTTATCATGAACAAAGCACATAAGACTCGTTATTCTATCTACCCGGGCTCCGATAAGATGTACATGGACTTACGGAGTCAATATTGGTGGCCCGGAATGAAACGAGACATAGCAACCTACGTTGCTAAATGCCTTACATGCACGAAAGTTAAAGCGGAACACCAACGTCCAAGTGGTTTACTCGCACAACCCGAAATTCCCATGTGGAAATGGGAACATATATCCATGGACTTCATAACCAAGTTGCCTCGGACATCTCGCGGGCACGATAGCATATGGGTAATCGTCGACCGATTGACCAAGTCGGCACATTTCATACCCATACGCGACACGTATAAGACATCAAGGTTAGCCTGGATTTACATCAACGAGATCGTAAGCCGTCATGGTGTGCCTCTTCACATTATATCCGACCGAGACGCTCGATTCACTTCTCACTTCTGGTCTACTATGCAAGAACTTCTGGGTACGCAATTGGATTTAAGCACGGCTTACCATCCCCAAACCGATGGCCAAACCGAGCGGACGATCCAAACCCTGGAAGACCTATTACGTCTCTGTGTCCTTGATTTTGGGGGCGACTGGGATACACACCTGCCGCTTGCAGAATTCTCCTACAATAACAGGTACCACTCAAGCATCCAAATGGCACCGTTTGAAGAACTTTACGGTCGTAAGTGTCGTTCACCAATCTGCTGGACCAACATTGGCAAGAATCTTATCACCGGTCCCGAGCTCATACAAGAGACGACCGATAAAGTCGTTATCATCCGCAAGAACCTGGAAGTGGCAAGGAGTCGACAGAAGAGCTACACTGATAAACGTCGCAAGCCACTGGAATTCCAAGTTGGGGAGATGGTCCTTTTCAATGTCTCACTGTGGAAGGGTGTGGTTCGCTTTGGAAGGAAAGGCAAGTTAGCTCCGAGGTTTGTAGGGCCTTTCAGGTTCTGAAAAGAATAGGGAAAGTGGCCTACAAACTAGAACTACCCTCCGACCTTAGAGGAATTCACCCGGTCTTCCACGTCTCGAATCTGAGGAAGTGTTTGGCCGACGATAACTTGCATGTGCCATTGGAAGACATTCAGATCGACGAGTCACTACACTTCGTTGAGAAACCCGTCGAAATCATGGATCGCATTATGAAGAAGACTAGGACCTCAATTGTAAAGGTTCGATGGGAGAACAAACGAGTAGCGGAATTCACCTGGGAGCGGGAAGAACATATGAAGAAAACGTACCATTCCTTATTCTTGTAACCCCTTTTTGCCTTTCTAATTTCGGGACGAAATTCTTTTAAGTTGGGGAGACTGTAACATCCTGTATTTTGTGTTCATTTTATTTATGCAAATGTATAGCATCCTTAGTAAAAATTTTTTTTTATAATAATAATAATAATAATAGATAATAATAATAATAATAATAATAATAATAATAATAATAATAATAATAATAATGAAAGTAATAATATTAATAATGGTAAGAATATTAATAATACTAAAACTTGAATAATTAAATAAGTTAGAGGGGTCTTAATGTCATTTTATAAACTTTAAATTAAAGTTTTAGCATAAAATAATAAGAATTCAAAGTTGAGGGACCATTTGTGTAAAAAGTTCAAACTCCAAACCAACCCCCCTTTTTTCCCCGTTTTTCCGGCGAGCTTCGGCGACCCCAAAAACCCCATCATTTCCTCATTTTTGATCAAATTAACCGGCCCAACCCTCTCGGCCCCATGATTCGAACCCGATCACAACCCAAGTTGGGTTCCCACTCATGCAAACTTTCCAATTCAAAACCGAGACCAACTTTAACAAAAATCCGAATCAAATCTTGTCCAAATTCACAAATTGGACCAAATCAATCACACCTAAAGTTAATACGCGGTTTAACCAACTAATCAATCAATCAATATCGCAAATTACTAGCTCGAATCTCACAAATTTGGTAAATTCAAACGCGGTTTCAAATTGAATTTGTTAAGCCCGAAACCGTGTAATCGAAGCTATAAATTGAGGGTTTCGGATTCATTTTGAAGTTCCTAAACTCTCTGAACCCTCAATTTCACCATAAACTCTCTCGATCAGAAAACCCCAACCCAAGAACATCCGAACCTAAACCGAACTCGAAATCACCCAAAACCTCATCAAAACAGGTAAT
Source organism: Flaveria linearis (assembly GCA_024085815.1). Classification (NCBI taxonomy): domain Eukaryota; kingdom Viridiplantae; phylum Streptophyta; class Magnoliopsida; order Asterales; family Asteraceae; genus Flaveria; species Flaveria linearis. The sequence goes on from JABSNV010000568.1 coordinate 35,391, forward strand.
TAAAACCTGTTTTCTACTCATTTTTGTTTAAAGATCAAAAGCCCTATGATGATTTAGGTGATTAACTCCGAATCGAGGGTCAATTGTGGATCTGTTGAAACTAGGGTTTATCGGATTTGGGGGAAACCGAGGAGGCTATGTTTAAATTCAAACCAAACCAATGTGAACCAGGGCCACGGCCCTGGTTCACTGGTTCCTGCGCCCCATGTTTCAGGAGGGCCCCGGGTTCGACCCCGGGCAACCCCCCCCTTTTTCTTTTTCTGATTTTTTTTCTTTTTCTTTTCATTTCTTTTTATTTAAGCCATCATTTTAAATTCTGAAAATTTCTAAAATTATTTTATAAAATGCAGATTTTTTTAAACTTTTGTTTAACTAATTTGTGGCTAAATTAATTTTTATAAAATACTTTTGTATTTATATACATTATTGTATTTCTAAAAGTACAAAAGAAGTGCGTAAATATAATACTTGTATATATATTTATATATATATTCAAACAAATAAATTATTTAGTTACTTATACCTATATATATATATTTATATATAGTTCTTTTTAATAGCTAAATCACTTATTGTAATTATTATATACAATATTTATAAATCGTTTAACGTACAATTAGATTAGGTTTTTATTTATTTCTCGTACGCGCAAGCAATTAATTTTGTCAAATATAAAAATCCATTTGTTCCATTAACCCGATCGTATTATTAACATGTAATAAATACAAATAAATAATAAATCTTATTAGACCTACAACCTTAAAAACATAAGTAATCATCAAACAAATTATAACGCGCTACCTTATTTCATTTAGGTGCCTTGTGACATTGTGTTGGAAATCTTATTCGCGATTATTATTATTCCATCTTCAAGTCTCCTATTATTAAACACGTGAGTTCTTATGCCCCGCTTTACGTTTATTTCACATCTTTCGGGGTGAAACATGTTGCTTATACAAACTTACACATACACGCTTTGATACTTATTACACACGTGCAATTCTTTACATAGTCGTGGTTGTTTGAATATGTTAAGTATCATATGAGATGTGACATACGTGTCCAATCATTAACTATTGCTAGCCTGGCGAAGTCTTAGATCTTTGGGCCTGACAAGCCTATTTGGTGCTAAAGCCGAGGGTTTGCCGGCTCCTAGGAGCCGTATGCTTGTGCACTAGGGAACCAAATACACTTAGCTAATCATGCTTATTCATATTATTCAGTCGAGGTTTGATTGTAACTATGCATGTTCTATATACTTACTATCTTGTGACCATTGACTAGAATTGACATATATAATTTTTTTATTATACTTATTGTATTTAAAACCATGAGAACTCACCAAATAGTTAGTTGACTTTATTTTCAACATGTTTCAAATAATGTGCAAGCTTAATGATGATTGAAGAAATGCTCAAACCTAGGACATGGACCTAGGCTTAATACAAAATCGGATTCCTATTTTTGTTTGTTCTATTATTCATGAGACTTGATGTATGTGATGTTGAAACAATTGATTAATGGCATTTTTACATTTTTAACATAGCGTTATGTGGCTGTGAACAATCTTAACCCTCGCACATCGACGTTTCCGCCATCAAGGTTGGGGTGTGACAGCAGGTCACGACACTAAAGACTGTCGGAAACTTAAACGGTTTTTAAAAGACTATAATGTTCCACATGCTTCTATGCCGTCTGCACCGCCGGTCGTCAACCACACTTCTCCACAAAATGGCCCTTCGTCTTGGATGTGGGATACCGGAGCATCCACTCACACCGCGCCAAATCATACCTCGATGCCTGCCTTTTCAGACTACGATGGACCCGATGAAATTGTGCTTGGAAATGGTAACTCACTACCTATTACTCATGTTGCTCAATCATCAATTAAAACCTCATCCCGTCCTCTTTATCTAAAAGATATTCTTATTGTGCCCTCATTAAAAAAACAATCTTATTTCCGTTGCTAAAATCTGTCGTACTAACAATGTTTCCGTCGAATTTTTTCCTTTTCATTTCTTGGTTAAGGATCTGCTCACGGGGGCGCCACTAATGCAGGGCAAGAACGTTAATGACGTCTATTATGGACCACTTCCATCACCACAAGTCAACTCTATAAAGACAGGATCGTTACACGCGTGGCATCACACACTTGGACATCCTTCGTTCAAAGTGTTCAAGTCTTTAATTCCTAAATTAGGACTTACATGTAATAAATTGTCACTGGATTCTTTCCATTGTACTTCCTGTTCTTTAAATAAAAGTCACAAACTTCCATTTGGCAAAAACTCTTTTCATGCAACTAAACCACTTAAACTTGTTTATTCCGATGTTTGGGGCCAAGTTGAACCTTCCCTTGAGGGTTTCAAGTATTATGTTATCTTTGTTGACTATTATTCCAAATATGCATGGTTGTATCCTATCAAAAGAAAATCCGATGTCTCCATTTTGTTCCCACAATTTAAAGAACTAGTCGAAAATTTTTTCAAAACACCCTTGGTTGCACTTTTTAGTGACAATGGTGGTGAATTTATTGGGCTTGCTTCTTATCTTGCAACTCATGGCATCTCCCACTACACTACTCCTCCGCACACACCCGAGCAAAATGGTTATGCGGAACAGAGACACCGCCATGTAGTTAAAACGGGACTCACACTCCTTCACCATGCCAACTTACCTACACATTTTTGGCCACATGCCTTTCAAACCGCTACGTATCTTATAAACCGTCTACCCACATATACCCTTGAAAACAAGTCACCTTTTCACCTTATGTTCCAAACTGAACCATCTTATTCCAAACTTCAAACTTTTGGTTGCCTATGTTATCCTTCGTTAAAACCCTATACAACCACCAAACTCCAACCAAAATAAAAAACATGTGTTTTTCTTGGTTATTCCCAGTCCAAATCCGCTTACAAATGCCTTGATCCCTCCTCTAACAAAATTTATCACTCTAGACATGTTTTGTTTATTCAATCCATCTTTCCCTTTCATCATACAAACCCTACAAAAATAACCTACTCAATTGAGGATTTTCTACGAAAAACTCCTACCCATTCACCTAAAGTTCCATCCCCTTTTCTCTTTCCTACATCACCCACCTCTCCTGCTATAAACTCTTCTCCAATGGCCCCACCACAAACCTCTCAACCATCACCATCACCTTTACCCACTAACAACCAAAACTTGAACCCCCACTCTTACCCCTCCTCGTCACTTTCCACAGACTTTGTACCCTTCCCCCATGCAACATCTCAATCACCTTTAGCACCTACCACTAATCTTCCTACATCTAATGAGTCGTCCACATCAACTATCCATCCTATTACTTCCTTACCTACAAATACAACTCCTACCATCCCTCATTCACACCGTCCCCCACGAACTCCCAAGCCCAACCCAAATATTTCAATCAAAACTTCATTAATTCCACTACTTTACATCCTTTACCTAACACACTTGAGCCATCTTCCCATGTTCAAGCACTGAATCCACAGTGGAGACATGCCATGGATTTAGAGTATAATGCACTCTTGCACAACCATACATGGGACTTAGTTCCTCATCACAATCAACAACCCATTGGTTGCAAATGGGTTTTCCGGGTTAAACGGAAACCGGACGGCTCCATTGACAAGTTCAAAGCGCGTTTAGTAGCCAAAGGCTTTCATTAACAATATGGAAGAGATTACTTCGATACTTTCAGCCTCGTTACAAAACCTGTTACTATTCGCACAATTTTTTCCATCACTCTTTCACAAAATTGGTCCATCCGTCAATTAGACGTCAACAACGCTTTTCTTCATGGCACCCTTCATGAGGACGTATACATGAAGCAACCCCCAGGTTTCATCAACTCTGAGTTCCCGTCTCATACATGAAAACTTCGGAAATCACTTTATGGCCTTAAACAGGCTCCTCAAGCCTGGTACACTGAGATTATAAATTTTCTTCTTTTTCTTGGCTTCAAAAAATCGATTTCTGATACTTCATTGTTCATCTATCATCAACATTCCACTTGTTACATCTTTGTATATGTTGATGATATCATCCTCACCGGTAATGATCCTACATTCCTAAACAACTTTGTCAAATTCTTGGGCTCAAAATTTTCAATCAAAGATCTCGGTATCTTACATCATTTTTTAGGTATTGAGGTTATTCACACACCCTCCGGTTTGTTCCTATCCCAACACCGTCGCATTACCGACATCCTAACCACCTTCAAAATGGATGGCTCCAAGGATGTCCAAACCCCCCTCTCTTCCACCGATACACTCTCTCCCCATGATACCTCTCCAGCCTTTGATCCTACACCATATCACCAACTTGTTGGCTCACTCCAATACCTTGCCTTCACTCGTCTCGATATTTCGTTCGCTGTCAATAAACTATCTCAATTCATGCATGACCCAAAAAAAAACCATTGGCAAGCACTTAAACGGGTTCTCCGCTATCTAAAAGGTTCGGTTCATCACGGGTTGTTTCTACGGCGTGACACTTCTCTTGATTTGCGTACCTTTTCGGATTCGGATTGGGGGGCATTCGTGATGGTGGAAGATCAACCACAGCCTATCTTCTGTTCCTCGGCTCAAACATTATTTCATGACGCTCTTCAAGACAAAAGTCCGTTTCGCGATCCTCAACCGAAGCAGAATATAAAGCTATTGCCAACGCCGCGGCTGAAGTCTCTTGGGTTAAAAATCTCCTGCTCGAGCTTGGCATTAAAACGGTCACACCACCTCAATTATTCTGCGATAATACCGGTGCTACATATCTTTGTGCAAATCCTGTCTACCATTCTCGGATGAAACATGTAGCTCTCAACTACCATTTCGTGCGTGAACAAGTGAATGCAGGACAATTACGTGCACTTCATGTCAGTTCCAAAGACCAACTTGCCGATGCTCTCATAAAGTCTCTACCCCGATCTTCATTCATGCATATTCGTTCCAAGATTGGAGTCTCCAATGGAGCCTCCATCTTGCGGGGGCGTATTACGGATGCAACAAAATAGTATTTATTTACTTTAATTATCATTAGTAATTAGTGTAAATCAATATTATTCAACCCTACAATTGTATAGTCAAGGTTTGTTAGGTTAGTTAGACGCTCCCTCATTTCTCTCCTTGTTTACAGTGGAGCCACATGTATTTATGTACCTCTGTATGTGATTGAAATGTATCTCTTTTATCCATCAAACAATACTATTCTATATGTTCGTGACTCAAATGGGCTTATTGTTAACACGTAATCAATCTTCTCACTCTTGTAAATTTCCAGAACATTTAAAGTAAAAATATTATTCTGGTGAAAGTTATTTGTGTGGAGAAGGAATAGATGTGTTTGGTTTGGCTTTTTGTGAAGGCCTAAGACAATTCTATGAAAGATGGTGTCCCAAAGCTTGAAAACTCCAAGTTTTATCTCTGAGGATGCTATGTGATAGCCGATAGGGATATAACAAAACTACAAATGAAAAAGAAACAAAATTAGTCATGTAGCTAAATGTTACAGCCTATAAGGTGTTAAATATCCTAAATTAACCTACATGAGGATCCTAATTATTTCACTTATCCTATTCGTACAAATTTATCTCTATATGACTGTACATAATTGCTTTTTTATGAGGGAATTTCATATGCCCCATCTAAAGTAGCAAACTATCATATTTCCCTAAAATATAAGATTTCAATGCATAATGTACAATGTTCTGAAAACATGATTTAGGGAATATGATGTTTTGCAAGTTTTGATAGCGCTATATGAAATTGCCCAATATTTAATTTTAGCAAACTGGCAATTGGTTTATCATGAGTTCATACCTACCATGCTGTCTGTCTTTCGGAATATACTAGGTGTTCATTAGTCAAAACTAGTTATCATATACTCAATATCATATGTGTCACACCCTCAAAATCCGCTAACGGGATTTTACCGTCAGGCGTGTGACACACCAGGATCTCAGATAGCATCAGTTACACCAAACACAGTAACTACAAAACATCACATTAAGTAATTAGATCTTTAAATCAAACATGAGTGTTTCAAACTTGCGGAAGCGTTTCAAATATAGAAATCAACAGTGAATCGTTTCAACATGCGTTTTAACCATAAGAATCAATAGCGTTTCACAAATTAAACCAGTTGTGTTGTGATGTATGCCATGCATGCATCCTAGCTGAGTTCTTAATCTTGTGCGTTTCTGTGACATGAGAAAACATGCTAAAATGTGTCAACATAAAGTTGGTGAGTTCACAGGTTTAACAAAAAAAATGTGTTTGTAAGCGTATCCATAGTTTGCGTTTCAATGGTTTAGTATATATTGCATATCGTTAGGTAGCTAGCCTCTGTTCTTGTTACTTAGCGTTTCGAACCGAAGCTGACTGTTTACGTCCTATTTGTGTTTGTTGTATCCCGTCATGTCTCGTCAGACCATGACAATGTGTTAGGTCAATTAAGCACCCGTTTGACCTCCAATCAAGCTAGCGCGACTAGCCCGGGCGGGGTTTGTCAGACCCAGTAGTACTACTCAAAATTACCTCGCTAATCCCATTACTAACGGTTCGATTGTGTGAGGACATGTGTGCGTTTCCCACTAACGAAACAAGCGATATCAATAATACTGGCAACCATTCATAAAATATGTTTGCATGTCTTCTCCCCCAAAAAGGAAAGAAAGTAAAAGGGGCCGTGAAACTCACCTTGATTGCGTTGCAAAGAAATAATGTTCGCACGACGATTAGAATTTCAAGTTAACCTGTGTTTCGTTTAGTATGAACATAGTTAATGTTAGTTATTATTTACGAGTTTATAATATGATTAACGTTCGAATATGGATTAAGGTTTTGATAGAGTTATGTGTTTTGTTTAAGTAATTAATTTTTATAAAATACATTTCATACTTTTAATCCATTTAACGAACTATTAAGTGTTTTTAGAAATGAATTTTTGATGTAATGATGGTGTTCATTATGTAATTAAGTCCGTATGATAAACGAAGAATAATTACAAAAATATTATTCCAAATCGTTCGTTTAAAGTATATTTTATAAAATAAATCATATTTATAAATAATTTGGTAAATTTTAATTTAATCCAAAAAATTATTTAATGCTAAAAAATATAAACAAGTTTTATAAAAATTATTTTTATAATTTTTATAATTTTTCTGCAATTTTTAAATGCCCAAAAAGCCCTAAAAAAAATAAAGGAGGTTGCCGGGTTCGAACCCGGGACCTCTCGGGATGCAAATGGACAGGGAACCGCTGAACCAAGGCCGCAGCCGCGGTATTCCTTGGTTTCAATTCCTTTTAAACACATCCGAAGCCCTTCCCCTCCAAACCAAGAACCCTAAATCGTTTATGGATCAAATTGAACATCAAATCGATGTTATTAATCAGTTTAATGTTGGGGATTAGTTTCCTCATGATGAACCGAATGTATAGGTGTGTTTAATTACCAGATTTGTGTTCGAATTGAAGGTGAATGCCACGATGAACAGGTCGCGGCTTCTTGATGTTCGATTGATGCCCAACGATGATTATAATCCAATTACTTCAACAGGAAGTTTCTAATGATGCTTGTGATCAAAACCCTTCTGTTAATTTCGAGTTACAAAGGCTGGAGAGTGGCGTTCTAGTAAGTTGCAGGTCGACGGTTAAGAGGTGAGCAATGGTGGTGTGTTTGATTGTTTTGAATGAAATTTGAGAGTTGTGATGATATAGGAACAGATAAGCGATCGTGCAGGTTTATTTAATTACATTATGGTGTTGTGTAGTGCTCCATTTGTGCGGATTTCTTGGCCGAAAGTAGAGTGGGTGGATTTGTGGTTAATCGCACTCGATTTTTCAAATGGATGGTGGGGTTGAGTTCGAATCATCCGCGCAAACGTGTCGGTATCATTTGATCGAGTCAAAACCGTGTGTATTTGGTGTTTGGGAGTCGCCGGAGAGGTGGCCGGAGGTGGCCGGACGGCGAGGTGGTCGACGGGTACGGGGGGAGGGGCTGGGTTTTTAAAAACAATTACACTCTTGGTCCCTGCAGTTTGAGGTGGTTATCATTTCATGTTTAAAACTTCTAAACAAATTTAGTTATTGTATTTTCTACCCAAAAGTTAATAGGGTTAAGTTTAATGATAAATTTTTATTATTATTATTATTATTATTATTATTATTATTATTATTAATAACGTTATTATTGTAATTATTGGAATTTAACATCAACGTATTAAACTCTTTTGTTTATGAAATTAACTTGTATTTATCGAAAAATTTCGAGATGTTACAATATGAGCGCATGTTGTTCTCATAATAGTCAATCACTATTGTGAATGACACATCACTAATACGTAATGTGTCTTCGTACACTTTTCAATGTTCAACCGCAGGCTTTTCCAACACACGATGCTTCTTATTAGCCTGATATTTACTGTGTGGAATGAAAGAAATAGAAAAACCTATTTCACAAATTTTGTACCTTTTTCATGAGTTTTGGCTTCGCGTTGGTCCATATTTTGGAGCATATTCCAGTTTTAGATTTGTAAATAGACGAACATAAGTTTATGTGTTGTTGTATAATGTAACAGGCAAACTACCGGCTGACTACAAATATACAAAGACGAATTTACGGACATGCAATGGATGTTGAAATCCGGCCTTTGAATGAGGAGAAAGCTGTTCAGGCAGCCGGGGACCTTATTAGTGAACTCTTCGTCTTCTCGGTGTATTTTTTCTTGCTCATATCTTAGCAATAAAGTTGTTAAGAAGTGGCAAGATCTGGAAATGTGATAAAGATTGACGCAAAGGATAGTATCAGTTTTCCTTTGCAGAAATTGATAAGAAACTGATTAATTCATTGCATGAAATGGGTGCCCTATGATACCATTTTACCAAAGTGACAATCAGAAAGCTCTTGTCGTGCTTTACACTTTACGGTCTAGATATTATTGATGTTAGATTTAAGTGAGACCCTTGATCCTTAATAGTTTGGTAGTGATAAAGGTGAAGAATGGATATGAAAATTACATATTACATGTATGTGGAGGTATCATGAGATTGCTGTATGTTCTTATGGTTTATGCCCCAAGTAGGACTAATCTAACTCTGTTACGAATAGAAGGGTCAATTGTTCTTTTGTCATAGTTGAAGGGGGGTAATTGTAATATTGTTGTTAATGTTGTTAGTTAGTTTAACTACCACTTAACGGTAGTTAGTTAGATCTGTAATTCGATAGTATAAATTCGTTGAATGGGAATAAGATGAACAGCTTGATTGATCGAATTTCTTCTCTTATCTTCTTCTTCTTCTTTCGTTCGTATCAAGTGGTATTAGAGCTGTCCGATCTTCGGACAACTCTCGATTGATTGTTCAATGGCAACCACTCGCAATCACTCATTGGAACAGAGGGTGCAGGATCACGAAGCAGCTCTACTTCATTTGGAATCGGCAACAGGTCTCAATTTGATAGAATTGGAGACCATTCGAGCAGCAGCAATGAAGAATTCCACGGAATTAATGGCGATGAAGGCGCAATTGATTGAGAATTTGAATCAGATGACAGAGATTCTCAAGAATTTGCAAGTGCTTAGCAAGAATCAACCGATTTCTTCAGAATCGAGTCACGATGAAGATAATGATGCAGTGGCATTCCACAACAGCCGGAATCGCTTAACGAAGATGGAATTTCCAAAATTCAATGGAACGAATGTAGAGGGATGGTTATGTAAAGTGGAACACTTCTTCTCCATTGATGGAACTCCTGAGAATTCTAAGGTGAGATATGCAATCGTTCATTTGGAAGATATTGCACTATTATGGCATCAATCATTTGTTCGATCTAGGGGGGATCGATTGATGGATTGTGTTGGAAGGATTATAAGAATTTCATTTCTACTAGATTTGCATTAGTAATCGGTTCTGATGCGATGGGAGCTTTAGCTGCCATTAGACAAACAGGTTCTTTACAAGAACTTTGTCAAGAATTTGATTTAGCTTTAACAAAAGTTACCATTTGTGATGAATATGCCACCAGCTTGTTCCTTCGAGCAGTTAAACCAGAGATCGGTAATCCACTGAGATTACTCCGGCCAAAAACCTTACCCGAAGCCTACATGTTAGCCAGAATACAAGATGAGAATCTAAAATTCAGTCAACCAAACACCACCCAAAAACCTTACCGAAACACCAATTCCTTCAGTAACTACTCTAAACCACCACTATCTTCTAGCAACACTAACCTACCCCTATTACCTACACCACTAACCAAACCTAAAACCTTTACTTCTAGACCATTATCTCCTAAGGAAATTGATGAGAAAAAAGCTCGAGGGGAATGCTTTGGATGTACTGAGAAGTATACACCTGGTCATGTATGCAAGACTAAACAATTATTCTCAGTGGAAATAATTGAAGAAGGTGATGAAGAGAATGTTGAACCCAACTGCAATGATTGTGCAGTGACTGAAGTATATGATCCACAAATTTCTCTTAATGTAATCACAGGCAGCCATTCATTCTCCACTATGAAAATAGTGGGAATTGTCAACAATAAACCATTACACATCTTGATTGACTCGGGCTCTACCCACAATTTTTTAGATGAAGGCTTAGCCAAGAAGTTTAATCTTCAAATTAATCATATGACACCAGTGAAGATTACTATAGCCGATGGCAACATCATGACTCGCAACAAGATGTGTAGTTATTTCGAGGGGTCAATACAAGGACACTTGTTCCAAATTGATGTATTCTTAATTCCTCTTACCAATTATGACATGGTCTTAGGAATTCAATGGCTACAAGGGCTTAATGACATCACATGGAACTTCAAAGATCTCATTATGAAATTCCATGTCCAAGGAGTTCAAGTTACACTTAAGGGCTCTCAATCCACTCAAATGGCATTATGCTCAATTGAGAAATTACACATGTTGTTGAATCAACATCATTCCCGTACACAAGCACAATTGTTCAGTTTACAATCCCAAAATGATGAACATCCACAACATGCTCCAAAAGTACCTGAAGAATCTATTCCAACTGCCATTTCAGATCTCTTACAACAGTATGAAGATGTATTCAAGAAACCTACATCCTTACCCCCTAAGAGACAATGTGATCACAAGATTGTCTTGAAAGAAGGTACTAGTCCTATATCTCTTAAGCCATATAGATACCATGCTGCTCAAAAAGATGTTATTGAAACAATGACACAAGAACTGTTGGATATGGGCATTGTAAGAGAAAGCACTAGCTCATTTGCAGCTCCGGTGGTTTTAGTCAAGAAGAAAGATGGGTCTTGGCGAATGTGTGTTGATTATAGGAGGTTAAATGAAGCTACAATCAAAAACAGTTTTCCCATTCCTTTGATAGAGGAATTATTAGATGAATTAGGAGGTTCCACTATTTTTTCTAAGTTGGATCTAAGATCCGGCTACCATCAGATAAGGATGCATGATGATGATGTGTACAAGACAACTTTTCGTACTTATCAAGGTCATTTTGAATTCTTGGTGTTACCCTTTGGGTTAACGAATGCACCGGCCACTTTTCAATCATTGATGAATGCAACTTTTAAACCTTTACTTCGCAAATATGTATTGGTATTCTTTGATGACATCCTGGTATACAACAATTCATTGGCTCAACATGTGTTAGATCTTGAAGCTGTATTGCAACTATTGAGAACTCATTCATTGGTGGCAAAGCGATCAAAGTGTTCTTTTGCAGGCCCTAAGGTGGAATATTTGGGTCACATCATTACTGGTGCAGGAGTTTCCACAGATCCTTCAAAAATCCAAGCGATATTATCTTGGCCCACTCCTACTACCATAAAACAATTGAGGGGATTCCTAGGCCTCACTGGGTACTATAGGAGATTTATCAAATCCTTTGGTACTATTGCTAAACCTCTCACTAATTTGCTCAAAAAAGATGCTTTTAAGTGGTCTCCATTGGCACAGCAGGCTTTTGACCGACTTAAAATGGCTTTATCCACTTCACCAGTGTTGGCTTTGCCTGATTTTGGGAAAACTTTTGTCATAGAAACAGATGCATCGGGCAAAGGATTGGGGGCAGTGTTGATGCAAGATGGTCACCCACTTGCTTTTCTCAGTAAGAGTTTATCTCTTAAACAACAAGCTCTATCAGTTTATGAACGCGAATTGCTTGCCATCTTGCTAGCTGTTAAGCATTGGCACCACTATTTGATCTCTAAGAAGTTTTTTATTAAGACTGACCAAAAGAGTTTGAAATTCTTGCTTGAGCAAAAGATTCACACTCCTCTCCAACAAACCTGGCTTTCTAAGCTCATGGGTTATGACTATGAGATCTTATACAAACAAGGGGCTACTAATAAGGCTGCTGATGCCTTATCAAGAGTAGAGGGTTCTACTCTATTCCAATTGACATTAAGTTCATTGGATCCTTTATTATGGCAGAGAATACAAGCTAGTTGGTTTGCTGATCCAGCAGTTCATGCCATTATTGAAGCTTTACAAAAGGGTCAATCTGTACCTCATTACCTGTGGAATGGTACTTTACTTACCAGGAAGGGTAAGATGGTGGTGGGTGATGATGCCAAGTTGAGACTTGACATTCTATCTTTATGTCATTCTTCTCCTGTTGGGGGACATTCAGGTCATACAGCTTCTATACATCGACTGAAGGAACTGTTCTATTGGAAGAAATGTAGCCAACATGTTCGGAAGTTTATTCAAGAGTGTCAAGTTTGTCAAAGAAGCAAATATAAAAGGGTTGCTACTCCTGGGCTCTTACAACCACTTCCAACACCGAAGTCCATTTTTTCTGATATCTCAATGGATTTCATTAATGGGTTGCCCAAATCATACGGTAAAGATTCAATTTTGGTGGTGGTTGACCGTTTTACCAAGTATGGCCATTTCATTGGCCTTAGCCACCCTTATTCAGCTTCTCAAGTGGCCCAAGCCGTCTTTGATAATGTTTTTAAGCTTCATGGTTGCCCATCTACTATAGTATCCGATCACGATTCTTTATTTTTGAGTCGTTTTTGGAGAGATTTTGCCAAGCTACAAGGTATTGAATTGGCCTATTCGACAGCCTACCATCCTCAATCAGATAGTCAGATTGAGGTTCTCAATAGGTGTTTAGAATCTTACTTGCGAGCTATGGTGATGGATACACCTCTTTTGTGGTTTAAATGGGTAACTTTAGCTGAGTGGTGGTATAATACCACCTGGCATTCGGCTATTGAGATGTCTCCCTTCGAGGCCTTGTATGGAATTAAGCCACCCATACACATTCCTTACATCCCAAATGATTCACAGATTGCTTCACTTGAAGAGCTGTTTCAAGCGCGAGAATTAAAGCTGCTTAATTTGAAGGATTCTTTGGCCAAAGCTCGCAATCGAATGAAGCAACTTGCTGACAAACATCGCAGTGATCGGAATTTTTCTGTGGGTGATTGGGTTTATGTCAAATTACACCCTTATGTCCAGACATCCCTACGACAACATCCTCACTCCAAATTGGGTCCTTGTTTCTTTGGTCCCTTTTTGATTGTGGAAAAGGTTGGGACTGTTGCCTATCGACTGGACTTACCACCATCCGCTCAAATTCACTCTACCTTCCATGTTTCACTTTTGAAACAGGCTAAGGGAGCTGATCATACTGTTATCCCTCTTCCTGATTTCCCTCGATTCAAATTGCAACCGCGCGCCGTTTTGGATAAACGATTCGTTCGGAAACGTAATAAAGCAACAACTCAAGTGTTGGTTCATTGGGCGCAATTACCGGCTACTGAAGCTACTTGGGAAGACCTTGAGGAATTTCACCTCCGATTTCTGGATTTTCATCCTTGAGGTCAAGAATACTTTTAGGGGGGAAGTATTGTTACGAATAGAAGGGTCAATTGTTCTTTTGTCATAGTTGAAGGGGGTAATTGTAATATTGTTGTTAATGTTGTTAGTTAGTTTAACTACCACTTAACGGTAGTTAGTTAGATCTGTAATTCGATAGTATAAATTCGTTGAATGGGAATAAGATGAACAGCTTGATTGATCGAATTTCTTCTCTTATCTTCTTCTTCTTCTTTCGTTCGTATCAAACTCTCACAATGATATCAGTTGCATCATCTTTGCCCAATTGTCATCCAAATTTTCAGATCTAATGGACCCACCTATCGTTAGGCTCTTCCGGTAGTTTGATTAGAATTTATTTTTTATTCCTCTTCTGACCTAGAGTTGTAGTTTATTCAAGAACATTGCTAATGATGTTGTAATGCTTGTACTAGTTAAATTTTCACATTAAATCTATCGGTATATCTTTTGATGGTAAAGTATGTCTTTTAACTATAAAGAGCTTAGTTAAAATTTCACATTAAATCAATTGGTATTTCCTTTGATGGTAAATTAAGTATATCTTTTTAATTATAGTGGTACAGAATATTAGTATCTAATTTATTTCTTTCGTAGTGAGTGGGTACAAGGATGAGCTTCTCTCTCCAACCCAAATTAATCTTAGTTTGTCCTCTCAAATTGTCCACTCTCAAAACTGTATATTGTAGTTGTATCTTCCTAATTTTAAATATGATCAAATTTTGCAAGTTTTTTAAGTCAACTAGCGTCTTAAATGCATTAGGGGGAAATTTGGTATTCTGCTACTTATTATCTGCAGTAATTGTAGGTTATAATATTCACTAAGTAGCAATCTACTTTGCTTACTATTCTGTTCTGGGAATTGTATATTTTTGTCAAGGAATTTGGTATTTATACTATGTTATGGTGTGCTATATTGGTAATTTAGTTAACCCGCTACCCGTTTAACTTGTGAAAGGCCAGAATTTCGTATTTATACTAAAAAAATTTGCTTATATATTTGTTATCATTATTTAATAATTAACACAAATATAATAATTAACATTGATTAAATATAAATATTAAACACAATTTTATATCAATTTCAAACAATAAGTATTATTATTTAACATTAATCAGAATGCATTAAATACAATGTTATACCAAATTTTTAACAGTTGACAGTTCAATACCAATTTTTAACAAAAGTTTATGCTGAAATCTTAATATTTAATACCAACTTTTAGCAATACCTTATAACAAAATTTTAACAGCTTAATACCAGATTGTTAACAAATTAATTTGGTTCATCATGTTTACAAACTTCAATTACCTGGTTTAACATATTAATTTGATTGATTTTGAATTTGTTTATGAATGTTAAATTGGTGATATACAACTTCATGTTTAACCACCATCTTCCACCCCCACTGCAACTGGATGAATGGAATCCAGATTCAAGCAC
This sequence comes from Flaveria linearis, assembly GCA_024085815.1. Taxonomy (NCBI): domain Eukaryota; kingdom Viridiplantae; phylum Streptophyta; class Magnoliopsida; order Asterales; family Asteraceae; genus Flaveria; species Flaveria linearis. Next base: position 50,690 of record JABSNV010000568.1, read on the forward strand.
ACATATTTAAACCCAAACCAAACACACGCACACATGGATTTAAACCAAAATTGAAATCAGAAGTTGTTGTTGATAGGGCTTTTAGATCTCTTGAAGCTTCTTCTTCTCTAATTAAATTGAAAACATATAAATTCTAACATCATTTAGATATATATGGTAACAGCTAATCAAAACCCTAACATCCATAGCAGCAACTTATTATATGTGTACTAATTGTTTTAGTTTTTAGTTTGTGGGCAACTATTTTGGACAAGGTGTCAACGTTATAGTATTTTGCAGTGCAATTATAAGCAGTTAGTAGTATTTATTGTGTTCAGGAAAGGAACTTCATCCTCCAATCTTTTATGCTCTCTTTGTTTTAAAACAAGTTAACTTTTCTTTTCATATCAGATGGGTTAACTTTCAAAGTGACTTGGGTTTTAGAATCCTGCAGAAGGTGTTAATATGATGAATTTTGCATATCAAAAGCATTAGCTTTTAGGAATAGTGGATTATGAAACAACAAATATCTCCCTTAGATTTTGTTAAGAATTTGTAACATATTAGAAGATAGGGATAATTTCATATACTCCTTCAAGACTTGGTATAATATCCTATTTACCCAACAAAAAAAGATAATATCAAATGTACCCATTTACTAAGTTGTAACATTCATACTCTTCTGTTATAACTTTATGAACAACCAAGATAAATCATGTGCATAGCACATTTTCAAATGTTCAAGGCACATTTTAGCATGCTTTGTGTAGATTAAGATCCATTCTATTTCAAAGGGGGTAGATGTAGATTCAACCCGTTTACTTCTGAATGGGTCAATTTGGGTGTGTTTTTATCTCTACTGTCAACCTGGTTAAAAATTTACCTAAAAAGGAAAAAAGAGACAAACAAGTCGAAAGTCACGAAGAAAACATAAATCATTTTCATCAGAAATTTATATTAACTTTTTGTGAGCTCTAGATTTTTAGGCGTCGAGATGAAGATTTAGCAAAAGAAGCGGAGTGCCTAAATCAAAAAATTCAAGAGCTTGAGCAGCTTGCTAAAGGAAAAGGACTTGCAGGTGTTTTCAACTTCAAAAACATTCAAACCCAAGATGCAAATTCAACCAAATCACCTTGATCTGGCCCACCCTGCTGCTTTTCACTATAATGGTGCAATTATAGATCATGGATATTGATTGATTGAGATCTTTAGATGGGAGACCTTTCATTCCTGATTGCTATTTACTATTAAACTTTGGCCCCAACTCATTCACCCTTTCACTTCCAAAAGTAGAAGGATTGACCTTTCTGTGAGTGTGTCGGTCTATACACGAGTTCAGATTACAACAAGTTGTACTGCTTATCAATTTCTTTACACGTATTGGTATACGTATGGTATAAAAGTATCACTTATTGGTAGATCTTGTACAGAATGGGCTTATCTTTATTGCATGTATGCTCATGATCTGATCTTTTAAGAAAAAGAACAAATTTTGGGCAATAGTTTTTATACTCTTGAAAAAGATAACCTTTGGTGCTTTCATGACCTTTTTCTTTATCTCAAATGGAGGATCAAGAATTGACTCTAAAGAACCTAATGAATGGTAGTGGGAGTATGGGTGTCCCTTTATGCCTTTCTTCCTCAACCATTCTTCACTTTCTCACCCACAAAAGAGAGAAATAAAAGTGGCACAATAAACAAGTTATATTTGTTGGTAGTATTATAGTATGTAACAAATTAAAGGAGAAAATGAACTTATGATTCTTTATAAATGTGATTTGGTTTGCTTCATACTAAAAGAATATTTGTGTTTTGATTATTATAAAAGTTATTTACCATTCAATGCAATTAAAAGAGATATCTCATATGATCATATCCATGTGAAAATCACGAGCATAGTTATGCTTTGGATATATATGTACCGTAGTGTTACAAGTTTAATTTTTTCAATACAAGCATGTAATACGCGAAACCATTCGTTATATGCTTTACTATATGTTTCTGTATAATTAGAAATATCTATACTAATAAAGCAAAATAACTCTCAATCATATGATAATTTTCTAGCACGTGCACACATCTTATCTAGATTTCACCTAGGATTTTCTACATGCACTTATCATAATAAATTTATAATTTTGATAAAAGTCATATCTTCAAAAAAGTTTCTTTAATAAATGCCAATTTAATACTATATTAATCATTAATTCTTTCTAGAAATAAATAAGGTTTCATTAAAACTATTTTAATGAAACTTGATTTTATTTAAAGACAATATAATTTGTAGCCAATCATTGTTAGAACTAAAATTTTAAAAAATACATACAAAGAGGTTTATGGATATTTATGAATAATAAAATATTTTTCTTTTTATACATTGTTTATAACTTAAATATGTTTGTTATATATCATAATTCATTGATATATTATGTATAATATATATTAGATTATACATATATATCTATTATATAATTTTTTATTTCAATCCATGTAACACACGAGTATTTAACCTAGTATTAAAATATACAATAATGAGTCAACGGCAAACTTTTTACTATTTGTTTATTCAATTATTCATATTCATATGCGATATTATGTTTGAAAATCTATTGTTTCGGTATATCTAACTTTCACGTTAAGTCTCTATTTTATTTTTGAGATTTTGAATTATTTTTAGGTCTTAACTTTATTTACTATTAAAATTAACGAGACATGTTTGTAAATTTCAAAAAAAAGACAAAAAATTCTGATAAGCAAAATTAGTTAAGATATTTTATGACTATAGATCTACACTTTGTCTCACATATTTACATACATATAAGTTTTAATCAACTAAACCCAAGAAATATCGACTTATATTTACAATTGTTATATAATGCTTCATTCTGTAAAAGCTGAGAAAATTGTAAAACATCATATGGCATGATTCATGGCCTTCATGGGTCCTATCCTGGATTAAATTTATATCTACTTACCTAAAATAAGAAGTATTCAGGAGTGAAACAAACAAATAAATAAGAATTAACACCAATGACCAAACACTTTCCTGTTGGAGTGACCACTCTTTCTACTTTTTGTTATATAAAATACTAGATTTAGGTGCTGTTGTTTTTCTTCAAAAGCTCTTTCCCACCTCTTCATCTGCGCGCACGCAGACGCGGGAAGAGGTTTTGAGTGCGCAGACTGTTGATTTTTGGTAGACGTTTCATTAAAAAACGTCTTCCTGACGTCTGCGTGGAGAAGAGGTGGACTACCACTTCCGAGGTCTTCTAACCTCTTCTCACCTCCCCCACCTCCCCCACCTCCCCCACCTCCCCCACCTCCCCCACCTCCCCCACCTCCCCCCGGCCGCCCCACCTCCCTCTCCGGCCGCCCCCACCGCACCCTCCTGCCGGACCACCGCAGCCACCTCCGGCCACCGCGAGCCCTAGCAGCCCTGCGGTGGTCCAGTCACGAGGCCTAGCTACTGTGACCTTCTTCGATCCATCTCGAGATTGAAGATCGATCAACGTCTGCCCGGTGGATATTATCACCGGATCCATCATCAAATCTAACGAAATCGGGAAACAGAAATCTTTAGGAATCGTTATGAACGTATCAGCAATTTCTTTAGAGATCAATCCTCTTTTCTCCCCTCTTTTGAACCTCTTCCCCAATGCAATTTCCAATTCATCTTCTTCAAATCCGAAAAGCAAGAATCTACAGTACCTAATCATGGCAATAAAACCCACCAAGAACTGAAGCAGAAGGTTCAAGATCACTCTCGTGATTCACAATTTGTTCTTCTAAGAATTCGATTTCAACCCTACAAGCCCTAGAATCAAGAATCCCCAATTCTGAGATGAAAAATTCATGAAATTCATCGAAACTCGGAATCCTTCCGTTCCCAAATTCGTTCATCAGATTGAAGAATTTCAACCGTAACGATTCATCATGTTCATCTATAAACAATTGATCCCTAATCGACTGCTTTTATTATATACTCAAATATAATCAAAAAGAGGTATGTGTTTGTCTTATATACTCAAATATAATCTAAAGAGAATTGAAGATCCTGAAGCTTTGTTTTTTGTTTCTGATCTGGTTTCTGATTTCATTTTAATTACAGAATATTTTAGAAGTACGCAGATGTTAAAAATCAAACAGTCTTTTTCTTGCAGACTGCAGACGTTTGGTCCACCTCTTCTGCTGCAGATGTCTGCAGATGTGGTCCGCAGACTGCAGACGTTTTCTTGCAGAAAAACAAACAGCACCTTAGTAAATTCATGCAATACACAAGTTGAATAAATAAAATATTAAATAAAATAAAAGTTTTTAATTATAAAATTATATACTAAGACATGATATGATTGAAATTACGTATGAATATAAGTATAAGTAATAAAACAATAATATGAACTTCTTAAATTTTTTATTTTTTTCAAAGATAAAGTAAACATTTTATTTTAAAATAAAATTTTAAAAAATTTTCATTTTTAATTTTTAATTTTTTTTCTTACTATAACTTCCTATTTTAAAATATTAATTAAATATAGTTTGATTTTTTAGAATTTTTTTATAAAAAACTAACATTAATATTAATTAAATATAGTTTGATTTTTTAGTTTTTTTTATAGAAAACTAACATTAATAAAATATTTCTTTCTTAATTTATTAAAACTAATTATAGTATAAAAATTAAATAAATAATATTATTAGTAATTAATATAATTATTTAATCGGAGAGAGAAACGGAAAAAATCTGATAAAAATGAATGTGGCGCTGATACGTGTCACGTCCATTTACCATTTTATTAGAGTAGAAAGATGTTAAATTGATTTATAAGATGATTTAAATTATTTTATAACGACACAAATGATATTTATAATTTTTATTTGAACATATATTACATCAGACTAGAAACATATGTATTACACGAGTTTAAAAAAAAATCAAATAATTAATAATAAAGATTTAGAAATTACAAAAAAAGCCAGAAACAAACTTACTTATTTGTACTTCTAAGTAAAACAAAACAAATAAATGAAAACTTATAGAATAATAACAAATAACACATATTATTTATTTATTTATTATATATAGATTTGACAAGTTTTATTATTTACTTGTAACTAGGTTTATGTTTAAATCAAAATGATTTTAAAAAATTCCTTTTTAACTCTTATAACCTCATACCAATCAAAGTGACTATAATAATACTATAATTATAATTACAATACCTCTATAAATACAAAGATTGTCTTGTTTTATAGCATTGGTGTTGTGTAATTGGAGTATTTTGCCGCGTAGGTATAATAATAATAATAATAATAATATAATAATAATAATAATAATAATAATAATAATAATAATAATAATAATAATAATAATAATAATAATAATAATAATAATAATAATAATAATAATAATAATATGAACATACTAAAATCAGAAGATACTGTTAAAAACAGTATGGAAGAGGAGTATGATATCCCTCATAATCTAGAATTATTAAATAAATGGACAATTCCAAAATTGATTACAAGCTAATTATAAATTAGGCACTTTTGAAAAATTAGGATTAAAACAAGTTGTGAAAACAACTGAAGAAACATTTTCTTTAAATAAGGATGAAATGATAATAAGATTATTATCAAATAGAGATTTAAATAAATATAAAAAGGATTATAAATTTATTCATATAGGTCTTGTGCAAATAGCATTTAAGCCTTAACATTAGAAGGCTTACCAGAAAGTTTTATAGCAGCTCTTAGAGATGCTAGAAACTTAGATTGGAAACAATCCCTTATGGGAATTGTTCAGTCAAGCTTGGCCCATGGCCCGGTATATTTTAATGTTTATCCAAATTTGCAGTTATCATTATCAGATATAAATATATTAGATGCTTTGACATTAAATGTCAAGACTCATGGATACAATTATGCTCCAGGATCAGAGGTAATATGTATCTGTTATAGAATTTATTATAAACCTTTATTCACATTAAATCCACAATGTAAAATGGTAGATAAACCATTAAATGAGACAATAATGATAGAAACTAATTTTGGTAAATCAAACATAACTACCAGAAGAAGAATAAAATGGGAAGAGATAAACTTTCCACAAAATTGGGTGATAGATAAAGCTACCCCATCACAGCAATATACGGATCATAATCCAATAAATATTTCACAAACAATAGAAGGTTCAGTACAAATACAATTTGAAAATATAAAAACAAATAGTGAGCCATCTCTATCTAAATCTGTGTCATCACACTATTATATTTCACCAGTAGATTATACTGATAGGAGTCCTTCTAGGGCGTCTACTTCTAAAATTAGGGAAGAATTTCCTGAAAGAAAAATAGATGAATTAAGAATAAACTCTGATAATATAGTCAGAGGAATTAAGCAAGTTGATCCGGAAATAACCGAATCTGAATTTAATTTTGTATAATTAATGGAAGAAAAACTAGATTTTACTCCAGGATCTCTATTAAGAGATGCAATTTCAAAAGAATTTTTTACCCCTAAATGGGAATTATTTAGAAAATGGTTTTTCTCTAATTTTAATAACAAAGAAAAAGAATTCTTTAGTGAAAAATTTTATACTGATTTAGCAGGAAAAAATAAGGTTATACCTTTTGTCCCTTGGTTTATTGAAAAATATACTCAAAGTATAATTTCGATAATAGAGAGACAATACAATATAAATGGTACAGTAAGTACTCAAGTTTTCCCTCCAACAACTGGTTTCAAAATAGAAAAACAAGGAGAGGAAAGATGTTATCAAGCTTTTCAAAAATTACTGGAAGGTGATACCTTAGCAGTAACAATTTCTCATATAAATAACCTCATAAAATCACAAAATTATACAAATTTATACCTTATAATAATAGGAGAACAATTGCAGGATATTGCTAAAAAAATGGATAATATATTATCACATTTCAAAGAAAAACAAAGTATTGTTAATAATAAAAAAGAATATAGTGCTACTCCAAGCATACAATTACCACCAAAAATAACAGATTTTAAAACAAAATCGGAAGAAAATATTCTTCAAACTCTAAATGATTCAATAAATATATTGAAGAATCTTAAGATTAATACTTTAACTGAATTTGAAGAAAGTATTAATGAAGAAAATTATAAACAAAGAATAAATGATGAAATAGCAAAAATGACATCAAAGTTTGCAGATAAGCCAACTCAAAGAATGTATTATTATCCTAGGCCAACACCACAGGATATTCTTATAGAAGAACAAGAATATATAGTTAATAACTCATATAGTGGTAAAAATATCTATGAATGGAACATAGATGGTCAAACTGAATCTCAAAATATAAAACAGTCCATAGGATGTTAATGTATAGTACGATTTGTCAGAGTAATAGGAATTCAACTAAGACAATAGCTCATATGATTATATCAGGTTTCACAGGACAGCTTAAAGGCTGGTGGGATAATTATCTATCTGAAGAAGATAGGAGGAAAATCCTCGATAGTGTAAAAGAAGAGGATGGAGTTACAGAAAATAATTCTGTTTATTCATTAATAGTAAATATCATAGAACATTTTACAGGCAGATAGTCTGATAATTCAGAAAATATTAGATCTCTATTACAAAACCTTAAGTGTAGAACCCTTACATCTTTTAGATGGTATAAGGATACGTTCTTAACAAGAGTAATGGAACTCCCAGAGAGTAATAGCTCTCATTGGAAATCTAAGTTCATAGATGGACTTCCTCATTTATTTGCAGAAAGAATAAGGAATAACCTTAGAAAAGGAGGAAATAATATAGATTATGATGAATATACTTATGGGAAATTAATAGGTATATGCATGCAAGAAGGTTTAAATCTGTGTAATGAAATAAGATTAAACCATCAAATTAAGAAACACTCTTTAAATGAAAGAGGCAATTAGGTCAATTTTGTGAACAATTTGGATTAGAAGTAAAACCTAGTACTTCTAAGTCATTAAAATTAAAGAAATCTAACCCTTATAAACATAGGAAAAGGAAAAAGAAAGGGAAGATAGAAAATCTAAAAGAATTGAAAATATAAAGCTTCATATAAGCCTAAGTTAATTTGTAGAAAATGTGGCAAAATAGGTCACAAAGCAAAAACTTGTTGGGTTAGGAAAAAGCTTAATAAGCTAGAAGATGAAGATTTGAAAAATCAAATCTCTAAGATATTATTAGAGTCAGATTCAGAATCATATTCTGAGCAATCTTCTACTGAAGAAAAAGAAATAGACAATTTAGAAAATGAAAGTCTTTATTCTTTGTCTGAAGAAGAAATGATTGTAATAATAATTGCAACAAGGAGTGTTGTAATCCAGAAATAAAAGAAGATGATATCTATCAAATTATTTCACAATTCCAAGATATGGAAATAAATGTAATAACTAATGAAATTCTGGAATTATTAAAACTCATAGATAATCCACAAATAAAAGAGAAAATAATCTCGTCACATTTTAGAAGCCAAGAAGAGGAAGAAGCTTCTACTTCGCAGAACTAAAACCCTTCTCTCTGGCAGAATTAAAAAATCAATTAAACAAAAGAATAAGAAACCTTTGATATTCAGGAATTAAAACAAGAAATTAATAATCTGAAAATAGAAATAAATTGTTACAACAAAACAATAAAGAATTAGAAAAAAGGATCATAGGTCTAGAAATAGGAAAAATAATTCCTCAACCAGAAGAATCAGAATCTCATTATTTAAAAAATATTATGGAAATTATAACTTCACAGAAGTGGCATACGAAAATAAAACTCCTTATAGGACAAGACTTCTTTATAGAAGTAACTGCGCTAATAGATAGTGGTGCAGATTTGAATTGTATACAGGAAGGATTAGTACCTGTAAAATATTACCATAAGACTTCTCATAGTCTGAGTCATGCTGGTAAAGGAAAACTCGAGGTAAATTATAAAATACCCAAGGCATTCATATGTCAAGAAAATACATGTATAGATACTAATTTTGTACTAGTAAAAAATCTAGCAAACCAAGTAATACTCGGTAGCCCATTTCTTGATAAAATTTTCCCTATTAAAAGAATAGATCGTACTGGAATAACTGGTACATACCAAGAAAGAGAATAAATTTTCCGTTTATAAGTAATCCTTTAACAAGGACATTAAATAATGTAAAAGAAGAATTATTAAAAGCAAAAATAAATCAGATTGAATTTCTACAAAAAGAATATTTTCTTTAAATATTCAAGAAACATTAAGTAAGAATAGGTTACAAGAAAAGATTAAGTTAATTGAACATCAATTTTCCTTACAAATATGTAATGATCATCCTAATGCATTTTGGGAAAGGAAGAAACATATTGTTTCTCTCCCATACGAAGATGATTTCAAGAAAGTCAAATACCGACTAAAGCAAGGCCATGCCAAATGAATTCTGAATATATGGAATTATGTAAGAAAGAAATAAAATCTCTCTTAGATAGAAATTTAATTAGAATCTCTAAGTCTCCATGGTCATGCACCGCATTTTATGTTAATAAACATGCAGAACAAGAAAGAGGTGTACCTAGATTGGTAATAAATTATAAACCTCTTAATAAAGTCTTAAAATGGATTAGGTACCCTATACCTAATAAAAAAGATTTACTAGATAAATTGCATGATGCAAATATATTTTCAAAATTTGATTTAAAGTCAGGATACTGGCAAATTCAAATAGAAGAAAAGGATAGGTACAAAACTGCTTTTACAGTACCTATAGGACATTACGAATGGAATGTAATGCCATTTGGTCTGAAGAATGCACCTTCAGAATTTCAAAATATAATGAATGATATTTTTATTCCATATAGTAGATTTATCATTGTTTATATTGATGATATCTTAGTATTTTCTAAAGATATTGAAACCCATTTTAAACATTTGAATATATTCAAAGAAATAATTTTAAAAAATGGTTTAGTTATATCTAGAACTAAAATGATGCTTTTCCAAACATATATAAGATTTTTGGGTCATAACATCAACCAAGGAATATAATTCCGATTAATAGAAGTATTGAGTTTGCATCAAAATTCCCTGATGAAATACAGGATAAAACTCAACTTCAAAGATTTCTTGGAAGCCTAAATTATATTCTTCCATATTATAAAAATTTGGCAGAAGACACTGCAATTTTATATGAAAGATTAAAAAACAATGCTAAACCGTGGTCTCTAGATCATACTAGAGCAGTTCAAAAATAAAGCAAAAGGTTAAAAACCTTCCTTGCTTAATGATAGCAAATCCCATGATGGATAAAATTGTTGAGACTGATGCCTCTGAGATAGGCTATGGAGGAATTTTGAAACAGAAATCTCCAGAAAGTAAACAAGAATATCTTGTTAGATTCCATTCAGGTAAGTGGAATAATAGCCAAAAGAATTATGCTACTATTGCAAAAGAAATTCTAGCAATAGTAAAATGTGTTTTAAAATTTCAAGATGATTTATATAACAAAAAGTTTGTCATACGAACAGATTGTCAAGCGGCAAAGTATATGTTTACTAAGGATTTTAAACATGATGTTTCCAAACAAATGTTTGCAAGGTGGCAGTCACATTTGGCGCCATTTGATTTTGAAATAATTTATAAAAAGGGAACTGATAACAGTTTACCTGATTTTCTGACAAGGGAGTATTTAAAATGAGAAGACCCCCTCGAGAACCAAAAATTTCAAAGGACCAATGGAATAACATATTCCAAATTGGCATATTTAAGATATATTAATATCCTTAATAAGCAAATTAGGGAAATCCAACTTCAAGTTAAAACAGAAAATTATATTGAAGAAAGGAAAAATAGCTCTCTAAGCTTACTACAAATTGAAGATAAATTCAGAGAAATTAAAATTCTTGAATCAGAAAAAGAATATTTTAAAAGGATAATCGAAGAACTTGAAGCCAAAATGGCTATAATCTCTAGTGCATAATGAGTCATAATAGAGGACCTCTAAGAAATACTATTCAAGAAATTCTTGAAACAAGAAATGATCTTCTAATAATAGAAACAATGCTTTTAAATAGAATGCAAGAAATTAGAAATAATGTTAATTTGTCTAGAAATGCAAAAGAACATGTTTTACAGATCTTGCAGGTAAGACTTAATAAAGTCAGAAGAGAAATCCAGGAATTGGAAGCAAAGAAATTAATAATTTCTTATGCTTAATTTCAGCCATGATTCCTTGGGAACGCGGCAGAGGTCGTGGAAGATCTTCCTCTCATAGGGGAAGAGGTGAAAGAGTTATTTCCCAAATTGGGAACAAAAAGCTTATAGCTTTTAATGCATCAACAAGTGCGTCATCATCAAACATAGTTGATGAAGACACATGAAGGATTATATGGCCTTCAAAGCCTCAAAGGAAAATAATCCTCAAGGCAAGGCATCATATGCCCAAATCACCACTGATGAAAGTGATGATGATGAATGGGTTCATAACCCAAACAAAGAAGTCATACTTCTTTTAGAAAATAAAGATAAAAAATGGAAAGATAATCCTTGGTTAATAACCAATCGATATCTTGATAAAGGATTATATCCTGCTGAGACATATAAGTCTCTAACATTTTATGAGGAAATCCTCAAAAAAGAATCATGCGAAATAACGCATTATGCTGGGGCTAATAAAGCCATCAGTTTCAGTAAAATCGTAATTAAACAGATCATATCTGTTGAAACTTGGGGGACATCGCCTCTAAGAACAAGGGAAATCATATTTCCTGAATCTAAAAATCCTATTAGTTATAACTATTGGGATTATATTAAAGCTTTTGACAGAGTTCTTTTATATGAGAATCCTAGTCAAAAACATTCTTGGTTTATAAAAATTTGTTCAAAAGTCTATGATTCGGATATTCCAAACTGGATTTTTAAATGGTGGCAGTTATACGGTCCATCAGTAAATATATTTACTAAGAATGCAAAAATATTTAAGGATTTATACCCAATGGGTAGATTTATCTCCAATTTTAATAGAAGCCCAACATGATGTAACACCCGTATTTTTATTATCAAGAAATAAAGGAATGAAGAGAAAGAAAAAAAAAAAAAAAAGAAGAAAAAAAGGGAGTCAACCCCAAGTTGGAGGACCAAAAGTGCAAATGATAAAAAGATCTTATAAGTTGGTAAAAGGTGGCATGGCCGCCCATTACCATCTGCACAACATTTTTCAATCGGGTTTTAGAGAGAGAAAACAGCAGGGGCAGAATACCATCGAGATTTTTGAAGAAAGATCCGAGAAATTCGAAGCTTTTGGTAAGAATTCTCTAGTTTTTGAAGCTTTAGATAATTCTAGAACCCTATGTGTGCTTATAAGTGTGTCTTGTGTGTTCGGGTGATGTGGTGTGTGTGTTCTAGGTGTTAGAACAAGTTGAGGAGGTTCGGGTGCAGAGTGCAAATTCGAAGAAGACGACTAAGGTGAGTTCTAGACCCCATTTTACTGGTTTTTTAAATGTTTTGGGGCTGGAAATGCATGTAAACATGTTTTTATAAAACTTGGGTTTGATACCCGTATGGTTAGAATGTGCGTATGTTTATGTTTATGTTAGTTTATGCCTAAAATCATATGTTTATGTTTAGAATTAGGCATTATGATGTTTGGGACTTGGTTTATGGATTAGACACATGAACAGGTTGCAATATGTTTGAGAATGGGACTTAGAATAAATCTGCAAAAAGTTGGTAAGTCCACTAGTGGTCATACGACCAACAGTGTGGTCGTATGACCAGAATATTTTTCTAAGTATGAGGCCCAATAGGACTCATACGACCAACAGTGGTCGTATGATTATGTGAAAAATTTCTAAGTCTGAGGCCCACAGGACTCATACGACCAACAGTGGTCGTATGATGATGATGAAAATCCTAAGTGTGGACTCATACGACCAACATGGTCGTATGATCCAAATATGTTTCTAAGTCCAGAGTGGTACGACCAGCAGGGGTCATACGACCAGGTCGTATGACCAGTGAATAATTCTAAGTGTTTAGTGAAAAGTCCAGTAGGACTCATACGACTAATAGTGCTCATACGACCAGAGGGTTATACGCCCAACAGGGCTAAAACGACTAGAACACTTAGAAATTTTCAGGAAATTTCCAGTAAGCCCGAAGTTCGAGGTTTGACCAGGGTTGACTAGGGTAATAAATAATGATGTCTCATGCATATAATGATGAGTATGATTAACCCTAATTGTTACTAATATTATTATTAGTGCATTATTGTTATCAATATTATTAAGATATTGTTAAGTAAGGTATGATGAATGTATGATGATGAACGTATGATGATGAATGTATGATGATGTTTGAATGTAATATATCCCTTTTCTTAATATTATTAATATTATGATTAGGAATATTATTAAGAGAATGAATAATATTATTAATAATATTATTTGTATTATTATTATATTATGCTTAGTAATAATAATACTGTATGTTCTATGTGGAATGATCATGATCAATAATTATTATCATTAATAAAGTGGAAGATTAATGATAAAGAGGATGGAACGTGAACGAATGAACGAAAGTCTTGCAAGCAAATGAATGGAGGTGCACACCCCTGGCAGGTGTTAGCTCAACTGTGATGCGGGTTCGCTACCCCGAAGGATGCACACAGGATCAATCCTTGAGATTGATATAGAGGTGAGTGACTTGGTGTCACAACAGACTCACAGGAATGTAGGTCAATCTTTGTGATTGGCTTAGAGGTGAGTGACTTGGTGTCACAACAGACTCACAGTATATGGTCAATCTTTGTGATTGGCTCAGAGGTGAGCGACTTGGTGTTGCAACAGACTCACAGTTTAATTAAAAAGGAATGTTTAAAAGTACGAATTGAACGATGATGCAGATAATGAAAGTATTACTATGTGTACGTACGATGTATGATCACTTGTGACAAATTGAGGAATGTTTTTTTGAACGAAAATTAAAGTATTTTAACTACAAAACTAGAACTCACTCAGCAACGCTGACTTTTATGTATTTTCCAGTTGGCAGGTAGTGTTGCTGAGGATGGCACGAGGCGGCTACTCAGCTTTATTTTGGGATGGCATTCTTTTGTTAATGTTTTTGTATTGTAATGCAAACAAATGATATTTTGTAACAGGTGTTGTATTACTTTGCAAAAGCATTTTTAGTAAAATTTAAAGTTTCCGCTGCATGGTTTTTATTAAGTTATATTAAATGTATGTTTTATGGTGATGACAACCAACTGTGAGGTGCCCGGGAACGGGGCCTTACAAGTTGGTATCAGAGCCAAAGTTTAAGTGAATTGGGTAAAATTTTTTTTTAGAATAAACCTAAGACTTAAACTGAGAATGGGACAGGGGGAATGGGAATGCCATCTGAGTAGCTGCGTGCCATCAGTATTTTCTTGAAAGTTAACCAGTGTATGTGTGCATGTTATGTGTTTATGTGTACTGTTAGACTTAGATACTAATGTAGTCAGGACAGGTAATGCTCGGGGTGTGAAGAGTAGAGTAAGTGGCTAATCACAACTGGCCACTGTAATTAGGGACTTACTGTACTTAACATAAACTGAGCTATTTCCTTGAATGACCGTGTTGGTGTTTAAATCTTTCAGTGTGATAGAAGATGGTCGGTGGTAGATCATCGAAAGCCCCAATTGGTGGAGGCAGTGGCGGAAGTGGTACGGAACCACGAGTCACAAGAGGTAGGCCTAGAAAAGAGAAGAAGGTTCCCGAAGGACCTAATACTACTCCTCGGGGGGTGGATGAGAGTGATGATTTTAGGGCCTCGGTGAAGGAGGCAGTTGTCGAGGAGGTGCACCAGGTTATGCAGACGATCTTACCGTCTGTAATGACAGAAGTGTTAAAGGCAGTACGAGAGGATGAGAGACGGGGGAGAAACCAGTCCTCCGTGGACAACAACAACAGGGGCAAAACGGTATTGTCCGATGATGAGGAGGAAGAACAGGTACGGGAGACAGCCCGGGCTGTGATTACGGGAAATTCATGAGGTGCAAGCCCCCAACTTTCGATGGGTTGGTACTGCTACTGATGCTCACCAATGGGTGATGGAAATGGAAGCTGTCCTCGATATCAGTGATTGTCAGGAGGACAAGAAGGTGAAGTTTGCTACCCACTCTTTTACAGGGTCGGCCTTATGCTGGTGGAAGAATATAGTCCAAGCCGAGGGTAGCAGGGCTATAGGGAAGATGAAATGGGCTGAGCTGAAAAGGCTGGTGATCGAGGAATTCAGTCCTCGACGGGAAATGGATAGGATAGAGAGAGAGTTCCTGCAGTTGGAGGCGGGGACGATGACCCACCAACAATATACCACCAAGTTTAACGATTTGGCGCTGTTGGTGCCAAGCAGGTGACGCCGGTGTCTCGAAAGATCAACCGGTATATTCAAGGACTGCCGGCTGAAATTCGTTGGCACTTGATTTCTGCCCGCCCGAACACTTCAGGTCGGCAGTGGACTTGGCGGGAAGGTTATTCGATGAACGTGCTGCTTTGGTGAAGGCTGAGGGAAGCAAGAAAGAAGTGGAGAGAAGAACTGGCAGGGGAAAAGATTTGGTCGGGGTGATACTCCGACAAACAACAAAAAGCAAGGGTGGATGACCGCCGAGTGGTCGTGTCTGGAGCTGGGGTGAAGAAGTGTGGTAAGTGTGGAAAGGAGCACTCAGGGGAGTGCAAATGGGGATACAACATCTGCTTCAAGTGTGGGAGGACTGGGCATATGGCCAAGGATTGTCTGAAGGGCAAGTGTTTTAACTGTGGGGAAATTGGTCATATGAGCAAGGATTGCAAGAAGCCGAGGGCTGAGGCTCGGGAGAGAAGAAGAAAGGAGGAGAAGCACCGAAGGCAAAGGCTAGGGCGTTCACGATGACACAAGAAGAGGCTAGGACGGACCCCGATGTGGTGTCAGGTACGTTTCTAGTAAACCAAACTCTTGCTTCTGTGTTATTTGACTCTGGTGCTAGTAAGAGTTTCATTTCTGTTACTTTCTGTGCTAAGCTGCCTGTTAGGAGTAAATGCCTTGATAAGTCCTTTGATGTAGAAACCGCTATTGGAAAATCCACTAGGTTACAGATGTGATAGAGGGCTGTACCATAGAATTAGAGGGCCATAGGTTTGCTGCCATGTTACATGTGATGCCTCTAGGAGGATTTGATGTAGTGTTAGGGATGGACTGGTTAGCAACCTACGAAGCGAATATCGTGTGCCAAAAGAAGATGATTAGACTGACAGCGACCGACGGAAGTCCGGTGACGATTTATGGCGATCGGGTTACGACGATTCCAAAGGTGATCTCGATGGCGGTGGCGGGAAAGTGTATGAGGCGCGGATGCAGCGCCTACTTATGTTATGTAAAGAACGTAGAGACGCCAACACCACAGCTATGCGATGTGCCAGTGGTGTGTGACTTTCCAGATGTGTTTCCGAAGACTTATCGGGTTTGCCACCTGACCGAGATCGAATTCCAGATCGACCTGATACCGGGTGCCCAACCTGTCGCAAAAGCACCGTATCGCTTGGCTCCGACGGAGATGAAGGAATTGATGGATCAGTTGCAGGAGCTGCTGGATAAGGGGTTTATTCGACCGAGTATCTCACCGTGGGGTGCTCCGGTTCTGTTCGTAAAGAAGAAGGATGGTAGTATGCGGATGTGCATCGACTACCGCGAGCTGAATAAGCTGACGGTGAAGAATAGATACCCCTTACCAAGAATCGATGACTTATTTGATCAACTTCAGGGTGCTAGTTGGTTTTCAAGGATAGATCTTCGATCGGGCTACCATCAACTGAAGGTGAGGGAGCAGGATATCCCTAAAACAGCCTTTCGTACGCGCTATGGTCACTACGAGTTTCTTGTCATGTCTTTTGGGTTGACCAATGCGCCGGCCGCTTTTATGGATTTGATGAACCGAGTGTGCCGACCAATGTTGGATAAATCAGTAATTGTATTCATCGATGATATTTTGATTTATTCAAGGAGTGAAAAAGAGCATGCCGGGCATATTCGGGAAGTGTTGGAAACGTTGAGAAGGGAGAAATTGTACGCCAAATTCTCCAAGTGCGCCTTTTGGTTACGCGAGGTGCAATTTCTGGGTCACGTAGTGAATGCAGAAGGAATAATGGTGGACCCAGCAAAGGTTGAGGCTGTGATGCAATGGAAATCACCAAAGACGCCAACCGAGATTCGTAGCTTCTTGGGATTGGCGGGCTATTATAGAAGATTTATTCAAGACTTCTCAAAGATAGCCTCACCTTTGACAAAATTGACTCGTAAGGACGTGAAATTCGTGTGGGGTCGAGAGCAGGAGATGGCTTTTGAGGAGTTGAAGGTAAGACTAACACAAGCTCCTGTCTTGACTTTGCCTGAGGGAAGTGAAGACTTAGTGGTCTATTCGGATGCATCCTATTCTGGGCTAGGTTGCGTGTTGATGCAACGTGGAAAGGTGATAGCCTACGCATCTCGACAACTGAAAACCCACGAAGTCAACTATCCCACACACGACCTAGAACTAGCTGCGGTGGTTTTTGCATTGAAGATATGGCGGCACTATCTATACGGGACGAAGTGCACTATCTTCACAGACCACAAAAGCTTGAAGTATTTCTTCGAGCAGAAGGATCTAAACATGAGGCAGAGGCGGTGGTTGGAACTGATAAAAGATTATGATTGTGAGATCCATTACCACCCGGGCAAAGCCAATGTGGTGGCTGATGCCCTTAGCCGAAAAGAAAGGCCTGGGCCGATCCGGGTGAAGGCTTATCAATTGATCATGACCTCCGACGTGATGACACAGGTTAAGGAGTTTCAAGATGAGGCTTTGAAAGAAGATCGTCTTAACTCTGAAAGGATGAGAGGTCTAGTTACGGAACTGGGTGAGAACACTCTAGGTGTTAAGACCCGATTGGGCGAATGTGGATTCCTCGATACGGGGATCTACGTAGTAGCATTATGGATGAGGCCCATAAGACACGATACTCCATTCACCCCGGTGCTACCAAAATGTACCACGATATGAAGAAAGACTACTGGTGGCCGGGCATGAAACGCGACGTAGTGGAGTACGTGAGTAAGTGCCTGACTTGTTTACAAGTGAAGGCGGAACACCAGAAGCCCTACGGGAAGATCCAACCACTGGATATACCCGAATGGAAGTGGGAACACATCACCATGGACTTCATCACGAAGTTACCGCGTACCCCGAAAGGGTATGATGCTATATGGGTGATAGTTGATCGATTGACGAAGAGTGCCCCACTTCCTACCGATCCGCGAGACGTATTCATCTGAAAGATTGGCGGATCTATTCATTAAAGAAATTGTAGCTCGTCATGGCGTACCGGTGTCTATTGTGTCTGACCGTGACACCCGTTTACATCCAATTTTGGAAGAAATTCCATGATGCCATGGGGACGAGGTTGCATATTAGCACGGCATATCATCCTCAAACAGACGGTCAGTCTGAGAGGACGATCCAAACACTCGAAGACATGCTTCGAGCGTGCGTGATCGACTTTGGGGGAAGTTGGGACGATCACCTGCCGTTAGCAGAATTCTCGTACAACAATAGTTATCACGCCAGCATTGGCATGCCACCTTACGAGATGCTATACGGTAGGAGATGTAGGACGCCCGTGTGCTGGGGAGACATTGGGCAGAAGGAGTTAGGAGGTGTTGAGGTGATTGAAGCAACGACTGAGAAATTAGAGAAGATCAAAGCCTTCATGAAGGCGGCGAAAGATAGGCAAAAGTCGTATGCTGACAAGAGGCGTAGACCGATAGAGTTCAAGGTTGGTGACCGAGTTATGTTGAAGGTCTCACCTTGGAAAGGAATCATTAGATTCAGGAAACGAGGTAAGCTAAGCCCGAGATACATAGGACCTTTCCGGATTGTCGCACGGGTAGGAGAGGTGGCCTATCGACTTGAATTGCCAGATGAGTTAAGTGGAATTCATCCCACATTCCATGTATCTCATCTGAGGAAGTGCTTAGCTGATGAAGACATGGTTGTACCACTGGAGGATATTGAAGTAGACGAACGGCTCAACTACGTGGAGCACCAGTGGCAATCATTGATCGTAAAGAAAGGAGGTTGAGGAATAAAGTGGTTCCTCTTGTGCGTGTACAGTGGAAGCACAGGAAGGGATCCGAGTCTACGTGGGAGACTGAAGAAGAGATGAGACAACACTACCCACATCTGTTTGAGGAATAACAGGTTTCGGGGACGAAACCTATATAAGGGGGGTGGACTTGTAACACCCGTATTTTTATTATCAAGAAATAAAGGAATGAAGAGAAAGAAAAAAAAAAAAAAAGAAGAAAAAAAGGGAGTCAACCCCAAGTTGGAGGACCAAAAGTGCAAATGATAAAAAGATCTTATAAAGTTGGTAAAAAGGTGGCATGGCCGCCCATTACCATCTGCACAACATTTTTCAATCGGGTTTTAGAGAGAGAAAACAGCAGGGGCAGAATACCATCGAGATTTTTGAAGAAAGATCCGAGAAATTCGAAGCTTTTGGTAAGAATTCTCTAGTTTTTGAAGCTTTAGATAATTCTAGAACCCTATGTGTGCTTATAAGTGTGTCTTGTGTGTTCGGGTGATGTGGTGTGTGTGTTCTAGGTGTTAGAACAAGTTGAGGAGGTTCGGGTGCAGAGTGCAAATTCGAAGAAGACGACTAAGGTGAGTTCTAGACCCCATTTTACTGGTTTTTAAATGTTTTGGGGCTGGAAATGCATGTAAACATGTTTTTATAAAACTTGGGTTTGATACCCGTATGGTTAGAATGTGCGTATGTTATGTTTATGTTAGTTTATGCCTAAAATCATATGTTTATGTTTAGAATTAGGCATTATGATGTTTGGGACTTGGTTTATGGATTAGACACATGAACAGGTTGCAATATGTTTGAGAATGGGACTTAGAATAAATCTGCAAAAAGTTGGTAAGTCCACTAGTGGTCATACGACCAACATGTGGTCGTATGACCAGAATATTTTTCTAAGTATGAGGCCCAATAGGACTCATACGACCAACAGTGGTCGTATGATTATGTGAAAAATTTTAAGTCTGAGGCCCACAGGACTCATACGACCACAGTGGTCGTATGATGATGATGAAAATCCTAAGTGTGGACTCATACGACCAACAGTGGTCGTATGATCCAAATATGTTTCTAAGTCCAGAGTGGTACGACCAGCAGGGGTCATACGACCAGGTCGTATGACCAGTGAATAATTCTAAGTGTTTAGTGAAAAGTCCAGTAGGACTCATACGACTAATAGTGCTCATACGACCAGAGGGTTATACGCCCAACAGGGCTAAAACGACTAGAACACTTAGAAATTTTCAGGAAATTTCCAGTAAGCCCGAAGTTCGAGGTTTGACCAGGGTTGACTAGGGTTAATAAATAATGATGTCTCATGCATATAATGATGAGTATGATTAACCCTAATTGTTACTAATATATTTTAGTGCATTATTGTTATCAATATTATTAAGATATTGTTAAGTAAGGTATGATGAATGTATGATGATGAACGTATGATGATGAATGTATGATGATGTTTGAATGTAATAATATCCCTTTTCTTAATATTATTAATATTATGATTGGAATATTATTAAGAGAATGAATAATATTATTAATAATATTATTTGTATTATTATTATTATTATGCTTAGTAATAATAATACTGTATGTTCTATGTGGAATGATCATGATCAATAATTATTATCATTAATAAAGTGGAAGATTAATGATAAAGAGGAATGGAACGTGAACGAATGAACGAAAGTCTTGCAAGCAATGAATGGAGGTGCACACCCCTGGCAGGTGTTAGCTCAACTGTGATGCGGGTTCGCTACCCCGAAGGATGCCCACAGGATCAATCCTTGAGATTGATATAGAGGTGAGTGACTTGGTGTCACAACAGACTCACAGGAATGTAGGTCAATCTTTGTGATTGGCTTAGAGGTGAGTGACTTGGTGTCACAACAGACTCACAGTATATGGTCAATCTTTGTGATTGGCTCAGAGGTGAGCGACTTGGTGTTGCAACAGACTCACAGTTTAATTAAAAAGGAATGTTTAAAAGTACGAATTGAACGATGATGCAATAATGAAAGTATTACCTATGTGTACGTACGATGTATGATCACTTGTGACAAATTGAGGAATGTTTTTTTGAACGAAAATTAAAGTATTTTAACTACAAAACTAGAACTCACTCAGCAACGCTGACTTTTATGTATTTTCCAGTTGGCAGTAGTGTTGCTGAGGATGGCACGAGGCGGCTACTCAGCTTTATTTTGGGATGGCATTCTTTTGTTAATGTTTTTGTATTGTAATGCAAACAAATGATATTTTGTAACAGGTGTTGTATTACTTTGCAAAAGCATTTTTAGTAAAATTTAAAGTTTCCGCTGCATGGTTTTTATTAAGTTATATTAAATGTATGTTTTATGGGTGATGACAACCAACTGTGAGGTGCCCGGGAACGGGGCCTTACACATGATAATACCCTTATTGAGGGAATGGCTTCATTTTATTATTTTACTCAGTTCAGTATCCCATGGATATTGAAGTGGGTTCCGGAAACGGTTATACCCAAGAAAATATTTTTTGCTTAAAAGAAAATTTATGACTAAATTCTGGAAGAAAATGATGCAAGAGGAAAATGGCAAACTAAATTGCCAAGATACTCTGGATTATATCCAGGAAATTATTCAGTCATACAAGCTGCAACAGCAGAAGAGACAACAAAGGGAATCTCCTAGTCCGTTCAATCATATTGTTACAAAGCTTAAAATGATTAAGGCACTGATGATATTAGTGAAGAAGAAATTATGAAAGTATATCTCGCAGAAATGAAGAAGACATAGCGAGACATTTCAAGAAAGGAGCATCTCCTTCGACGGATACTACATCAGGTACATCTTCAAGTAATGAAGAAAATCAATTTATTTTTCAAGACTCTCAAGATCCATATGAAGAAGACTTCAATGAAGAAGCTTACCAGAGAATAATGGTGGAAGAAGATCCAGAGATATCTGGTAACTCAAAAGAAAGAAATAACACAATAGTCCCACAACAAAATAAGGACGTCAATAATTCAAAAGAAAGGACGAAATTTCTCCACTCACCAGACAAGTTTTGTTTGGTAGTTGCATTATTGTAACTTTTGCTTTTATAAAGCAACTTTAATAATTGTACTCTAGACGCGTAATACGCATAGGATGCGAATATTCGCATATTATTAGCATATTCTAGGGTATGAGCCTCCTATAAATAGAGGCAATTGTAATTAGTTTAGACACACCTCGATCACTACTAAGATCGAAATCCCTCTCCACTCTCTTGTAAAAATTCTCTTATAATATATTGAAGTTAAAGTTTAAGAGTTTTAAGAGCAAGCGTCTACGCTCCAGAAATTCTGGTAATTTCTCACTCCTTCTTAAATCTATTCTTCTGATGATAGTCTCTCTAAGGGGCTAAACATCTAAGTGTTAAAACATCACCATGCTTAACTGAATTCTATGACTTATTATTATTATTATTATTATTATTATTATTATTATTATTAAAAAAAAAAAAAAGTCTGGAAGGCCAACGATAGTAAAAATTCAGAAAGGATGATTATGAACAGGTTGCAGTCTGTTCAAGATGTTAATATGGTGGTCGAACTCTTGGGGCCCGTTTTAAGCCAAAAAGCCGGGATGGCGTGGGGCGTTTTAGGGCTGCCTTTACTGATCACATGTTAACATCCTTGACAAAGGCTGTGTAAAATCTCCAATTGGTTCATAGCCTTCCTGTATCTAGCTGTTGGAGCCCAACAGATTTTATTGTTTATAAGATTCTATTAAAATTTTCTAAGTTTTAAGTATGTTTTCTAAATAAACATACCTCCTGGGGAGGCTCAATAGCCAAAAGAATTATGCTACTATTGCAAAAGAAATTCTAAAGGTGCATTCTTCAGACCAAATGGCATTACATTCCATTCGTAATGTCCTATAGGTACTGTAAAAGCAGTTTTGTACCTATCCTTTTCTTCTATTTGAATTTGCCAGTATCCTGACTTTAAATCAAATTTTGAAAATATATTTGCATCATGCAATTTATCTAGTAAATCTTTTTTATTAGGTATAGGGTACCTAATCCATTTTAAGACTTTATTAAGAGGTTTATAATTTATTACCAATCTAGGTACACCTCTTTCTTGTTCTGCATGTTTATTAACATAAAATGCGGTGCATGACCATGGAGACTTAGAGATTCTAATTAAATTTCTATCTAAGAGAGATTTTATTTCTTTCTTACATAATTCCATATATTCAGAATTCATTTGGCATGGCCTTGCTTTAGTCGGTATTTGACTTTCTTTAAAATCATCTTCGTATGGGAGAGAAACAATATGTTTCTTCCTTTCCCAAAATGCATTAGGATGATCATTACATATTTGTAAGGAAAATTGATGTTCAATTAACTTAATCTTTTCTTGTAACCTATTCTTACTTAATGTTTCTTGAATATTTAAAGAAAATATTTCTTTTTGTAGAAATTCAATCTGATTTATTTTTGCTTTTAATAATTCTTCTTTTACATTATTTAATGTCCTTGTTAAAGGATTACTTATAAACGGAAAATTTATTTCTCTTTCTTGGTATGTACCAGTTATTCCAGTACGATCTATTCTTTTAATAGGGAAAATCTTATCAAGAAATGGGCTACCGAGTATTACTTGGTTTGCTAGATTTTTTACTAGTACAAAATTAGTATCTATACATGTATTTTCTTGACATATGAATGCCTTGGGTATTTTATAATTTACCTCGAGTTTTCCTTTACCAGCATGACTCAGACTATGAGAAGTCTTCTGGTACTATTTTACAGGTACTAATCCTTCCTGTATACAATTCAAATCTGCACCACTATCTATTAGCGCAGTTACTTCTATAAAGAAGTCTTGTCCTATAAGGAGTTTTATTTTCGTATGCCACTTCTGTGAAGTTATAATTTCCATAATATTTTTAAATAATGAGATTCTGATTCTTCTGGTTGAGGAATTATTTTTCCTATTTCTAGACCTATGATCCTTTTTTCTAATTCTTTATTGTTTTGTTGTAACAATTTTATTTCTATTTTCAGATTATTAATTTCTTGTTTTAATTCCTGAATATCAAAAGGTTTCTTATTCTTTTTGTTTAATTGATTTTTTAATTCTGCCAGAGAGAAGGGTTTAGTTCTGCCGAAGTAGAAGCTTCTTCTCTTCTTGGCTCTTAAAATGTGACGAGATTATTTTCTCTTTTATTTGTGGATTATCTATGAGTTTTAATAATTCCAGAATTTCATTAGTTATTACATTTATTTCCATATCTTGGAATTGTGAAATAATTTGATAGATATCATCTTCTTTTATTTCTGGATTACAACACTCCTTGTTGCAATTATTATTACAATCATTCTCTTCTTCAGATAAAGAATAAAGATTTTCATTTTCTAAATTGTCTATTTCTTTTTCTTCAGTAGAAGATTGCTCAGAATATGATTCTGAATCTGACTCTAATAATATCTTAGAGATTTGATTTTTCAAATCTTCATCTTCTAGCTTATTAAGCTTTTTCTAACCCAACAAGTTTTTGCTTTGTGACCTATTTTGCCACATTTTCTACAAATTAACTTAGGCTTATATGAAGCTTTATATTTTTCAATTCTTTTAGATTTTCTATCTTCCCTTTTCTTTTTCCTTTTCCTATGTTTATAAGGGTTAGATTTCTTTAATTTTAATGACTTAGAAGTACTAGGTTTTACTTCTAATCCAAATTGTTCACAAAATTGACCTAATTGCCTCTTTTCATTTAAAGAGTGTTTCTTATTTGATGGTTTAATCTTATTTCATTACACAGATTTAAACCTCTTGCATGCATATACCTATTAATTTCCCATAAGTATATTCATCATAATCTATATTATTTCCTCCTTTTCTAAGGTTATTCCTTATTCTTTCTGCAAATAATGAGGAAGTCCATCTATGAACTTAGATTTCCAATGAGAGCTATTACTCTCTGGGAGTTCCATTACTCTTGTTAAGAACGTATCCTTATACCATCTAAAAGATGTAAGGGTTCTACACTTAAGGTTTTGTAATAGAGATCTAATATTTTCTGAATTATCAGACCATCTGCCTGTAAATGTTCTATGATATTTACTATTAATGAATAAACAGAATTATTTTCTGTAACTCCATCCTCTTCTTTTACACTATCGAGGATTTTCCTCCTATCTTCTTCAGATAGATAATTATCCCACCAGCCTTTAAGCTGTCCTGTGAAACCTGATATAATCATATGAGCTATTGTCTTAGTTGAATTCCTATTACTCTGACAAATCGTACTATACATTAACATCCTATGGACTGTTTTATATATTTGAGATTCAGTTTGACCATCTATGTTCCATTCATAGATATTTTTACCACTATATGAGTTATTAACTATATATTCTTGTTCTTCTATAAGAATATCCTGTGGTGTTGGCCTAGGATAATAATACATTCTTTGAGTTGGCTTATCTGCAAACTTTGATGTCATTTTTGCTATTTCATCATTTATTCTTTGTTTATAATTTTCTTCATTAATACTTTCTTCAAATTCAGTTAAAGTATTAATCTTGAGGTTCTTTAATATATTTATTGAATCATTTAGAGTTTGAAGAATATTTTCTTCCGATTTTGTTTTAAAATCTGTTATTTTTGGTGGTAATTGTATGCTTGGAGTAGCACTATATTCTTTTTATTATTAACAATACTTTGTTTTTCTTTGAAATGTGATAATATATTATCCATTTTTTTAGCAATATCCTGCAATTGTTCTCCTATTATTATAAGGTATAAATTTGTATAATTTTGTGATTTTATGAGGTTATTTATATGAGAAATTGTTACTGCTGCTAAGGTATCACCTTCCAGTAATTTTTGAAAAGCTTGATAATCTTTCCTCTCCTTGTTTTTCTATTTTGAAACCAGTTGTTGGAGGGAAACTTGAGTACTTACTGTACCATTTATATTGTATTGTCTCTCTATTATCGAAATTATACTTTGAGTATATTTTTCAATAAACCAAGGGACAAAGGTATAACCTTATTTTTTCCTGCTAAATCAGTATAAAAATTTTCACTAAAGAATTCTTTTTCTTTGTTATTAAAATTAGAGAAAAACCATTTTCTAAATAATTCCCATTTAGGGGTAAAAATTCTTTTGAATTGCATCTCTTAATAGAGATCCTGGAGTAAAATCTAGTTTTTCTTCCATTAATTATACAAAATTAAATTCAGATTCGGTTATTTCCGGATCAACTTGCTTAATTCCTCTGACTATATTATCAGAGTTTATTCTTAATTATCTATTTTTCTTTCAGGAAATTCTTCCCTAATTTAGAAGTAGACGCCCTAGAAGGACTCCTATCAGTATAATCTACTGGTGAAATATAATAGTGTGATGACACAGATTTAGATAGAGATGGCTCACTATTTGTTTTTATATTTTCAAATTGTATTTGTACTGAACCTTCTATTGTTTGTGAAATATTTATTGGATTATGATCCGTATATTGCTGTGATGGGGTAGCTTTATCTATCACCCATTTTGTGGAAAGTTTATTCTTCCCATTTTATTCTTCTTCTGGTAGTTATGTTTGATTTACCAAAATTAGTTTCTATCATTATTGTCTCATTTAATGGTTTATCTACCATTTTACATTGTGGATTTAATGTGAATAAAGGTTATAATAAATTCTATAACAGATACATATTACCTCTGATCCTGGAGCATAATGTATCCATGAGTCTTGACATTTAATGTCAAAGCATCTAATATATTTATATCTGATAATGATAACTGCAAATTTGGATAAACATTAAAATATACCGGGCCATGGGCCAGGCTTGACTGAACAATTCCATAAGGGATTGTTTCCAATCTAAGTTCTAGCATCTCTAAGAGCTGCTATAAAACTTTCTGGTAAGCCTTCTAATGTTAAGGCTTAAATGCTATTTGCACAAGACCTATATGAATAAATTTATAATCCTTTTTATATTTATTTAAATCTCTATTTGATAATAATCTTATTATCATTTCATCCTTATTTAAAGAAAATGTTTCTTCAGTTGTTTTCACAACTTGTTTTAATCCTATTTTTCAAAAGTGCCTAATTTATAAATTAGCTTGTAATCATTTTTGGAATTGTCCATTATTTAATAATTCTAGATTATGAGGGATATCATACTCCTCTTCCATACTGTTTTTAACAGTATCTTCTGATTTTAGTATGTTCATAATGTTGAACAAAGTAAGTGTTAAAACATCCACATACATAACTTTCTTCTATGGCTTTTCAGAGCAACATGGCTCTGATACCAACTAAGTAGGCCGAGCCTCCCCAGGAGGTATGTTTATTTGGAAAACATACTTAAAACTTAGAAAATTTTAATAGAATCTTATAAACAATAAAATCTGTTGGGCCTCCAACAGCTAGATACAGGAAGGCTATGAACCATTGGAGATTTTACACAGCCTTTGTCAAGGATGTTAACATGTGATCAGTAAAGGTCAGCCCTAAACGCCCCACTCCATCCCGGCTTTTTGGCTTAAAACGGCCCCAAGAGTTCGACCACCATATAACATCTTGAACAGACTGCAACCTGTTCATAATCATCCTTTCTGAATTTTTACTATCGTTGGCCTTCCAGACTTTTTTTTTTTTTTTTTTTTTTTTTTTTTTTTTTTAATAATAATAATAATAATAATAATATAATAAAGTCATAAATTCAGTTAAGCATGGTGATGTTTTAACACTAGATGTTAGCCCCTTAGAGAGACTATCATCAAAGAATAGATTTAAGAAGGAGTGAAAATTACCAGAATTTCTGGAGCGTAGACGCTTGCTCTTAAAACTCTTAAACTTTAACTTCAATATATTATAAGAGAATTTTTACAAGAGAGTGGAGAGGATTTCGATCTTAGTAGTGATCGAGGTGTGTCTAAACTAATTACAATTGCCTCTATTTATAGGAGGCTCATACCCTAGAATATGCTAATAATATGCGAATATTCGCATCCTATGCGTATTACGCGTCTAGAGTACAATTATTAAAGTTGCTTTATAAAGCAAAAGTTACAATAATGCAACTACCAACAAAACTTGTCTGGTGAGTGGAGAAATTTCGTCCTTTCTTTTGAATTATTGACGTCCTTATTTTGTTGTGGGACCTATTGTGTTTATTTCTTTTCTTTTGAGTTACCAGATATCTCTGGATCTTCTTCCACCATTATTCTTTGGTAAGCTTCTTCATTGAAGTCTTCTTCATATGGATCTTGAGAGTCTTGAAAAATAAATTGATTTTCTTCATTACTTGAAGATGTACCTGATGTAGTATCCGTCGAAGGAGATGCTCCTTTCTTGAAATGTCTCGCTATGTCCTTCTTCATTTCTGCGAGATATACTTTCATAATTTCTTCTTCACTAATATCATCAGTGCCTTTAATCATTTTAAGCTTTGTAACAATATGATTGAACGGACTAGGAGATTCCCTTTGTTGTCTCTTCTGCTGTTGCAGCTTGTATGACTAATAATTTCCTGGATATAATCCAGAGTATCTTGGCAATTTAGTTTGCCATTTTCCTCTTGCATCATTTTTCCAGAATTTAGTCATATTTTCTTTTTAGCAAAATATTTTTCTGGGTATAACCCGTTCCGAACCCATTCAATATCCATGGGATACTGACTGAGTAAATAATAAAATGAAGCCATTCCCTCATAAGGGTATTATCATGTTTGGTTCTATTAAAATTGGAGATAAATCTACCCATTGGTATATAAATCCTTAAATATTTTTGCATTCTTAGTAAATATATTTACTGATGGACCGTATAACTGCCACCATTTAAAATCCAGTTTGGAATATCCGAATCATAGACTTTGAACAAATTTTTATAAACCAAGAATGTTTTTGACTAGGATCTCATATAAAAGAACTCTGTCAAAAGCTTTAATATAATCCCAATAGTTTATAACTAATAGGATTTTAGATTCAGGAAATATGATTTCCCTTGTTCTTAAGGCGATGTCCCCCAAGTTTCAACAGATATGATCTGTTTAATTACGATTTTACTGAAACTGATGGCTTTATTGCCCCACATAATGCGTTATTTCGCATGATTCTTTTTTGAGGATTTCCTCATAAAATGTTAGAGACTTATATGTCTCAGCAGGATATAATCCTTTATCAGATATCGATTGTTTTAACCAAGGATTATCTTTCCATTTTTTATCTTTTTTTCTAAAGATATGACTTCTTTGTTTGGGTTATGAACCCATTCATCATCATCACTTTCATCAGTGGTGATTTGGGCATATGATGCCTTGCTTGAGGATTATTTTCCTTTGAGGCTTTGAAGGCCATATAATCCTTCCATGTGTCTTCATCAACTATGTTTTGATGATGACGCACTTGTTGATGCATTAAAGCTATAAGCTTTTGTTCCCAATTTGGGAAATAACTCTTTCACCTCTTCCCCTATGAGAGGAAGATCTCCACGACCTCTGCCGCGTTCCCAAGGAATCATGGCTGAAATTAAGCATAAGAAATTATTAATTTCTTTGCTTCCAATTCCTGGATTTCTCTTCTGACTTTATTAAGTCTTCCTGCAAGATCTGTAAAACATGTTCTTTTGCATTTCTAGACAAATTACATTATTTCTAATTTCTTGCATTCTATTTAAAAGCATTGTTTCTATT
>JABSNV010000567.1:0-124214 GCA_024085815.1 Flaveria linearis
TTTAACAGGATCAGCCCCATCTTAACAGTTTGCATACCTGAGTTTATGAAATCTAACGCTTTACATACATCCGTTAATTTTTCTTTAAACGTTCGTTAAAAGCCCCCCACGTGCTCCTCACGTGAGGGGTAAAAATGTCATTTGACCATCAAGAAGCTCATTTGCAGCAGCATCGGTCATTAAAAGCCCCTCTTCTTCTTCGATAAAAACCCCCTTCTTCTTCGATCCTCCGGCCGCCCCCATCCCCCTTCTTCTTCGATCCTCCGGCAGCCCCACACCCCCTGCTTATGCGACAGCCCCCCCCCTGCTTCTTCGAGCTTCTGCGTTCGCAAGCTAATCCCTTCCCCCTTCTTCTTCGAGGTTCTTTGATCTGCGATAACCTTCATTTCAAGATCGTGGGAGGTTGTGGGTGGTAGTGTTTACTGGATGGCGTCTGAATACCCTGACCCGTTTGACTGTAAGTGATTTTTGAATACCCTGATATGGTTGTTTATACATGAATTTCATATACTTTTGTGTGAAAGTTGTGAAATTTGCATTAAGAAGTGAGCTGAATTCATGATTAGTCCGATAACCTCATTTCAATTTCATATGCTTATGCGACAGCCCCCCTCCCCCTGCTTAGTCCGATGCATTAAGCTGAATTCTTTATTTTATTTAAAGGGTGATCATTATTCAATTATTCAATCGTTATGTAAGGGTGATCAATTATTCAATGGATATTACCTGCTATTGACAAAAAAAACAGCTTAGTCCGATGCATAAGCTGAATTCTTTATTTTATTTAAAGGTTGGTTAATTCAATTATTATTGTGTTTCATATTCATTGCAGCTACTGACAAGACAAATTGTTGATGAACAAGATGGCCTACATATCAACTTGGATAACTTTGACAGTAATAGTGATGGTGATGATGAAGATTATATCGAAGATACTGAAAATGTTGTTGAGGATCTAGAACAGGACATGGATGAGTTTAGGGATATCGTTTGTGTGAAGATGATGACTTGGAAGGGAGAATGATGGCATCGATGAGTTACATGTGAATTGGATGACTTTGAAAGTAATAGTGAAAATGAAGATGAGTTCCACTAAAGACACTTTGAAGCAGATTAGAAAAAAGAACAATGGTAAGGAACTACAACATCTCCATTCTATGTGGTCAACTTATTAATGACAAGAAAGAGATAGCATTGGTAGTTGGGGAGCATGCTCTTGAGAGTAGGAGGCAACTTCACATCAAAAGAAATGAAAAAATAAGTTCAAGTTGTTTGTATGGGTATAACTCCAATGTTTCAAAGTGGGGAATGTTTGATTTTTAGCCAAAATGTGAGTAAAAAAGTTAGTAAAAGACAATCTTGTCAAAAGCAGATGCTTCAGGTGAAGAATCATGTAGTGGAAGTAAAAAGCCAAGGAAAATGTATCCTAGCCCACTTGCCATGGAATTTATATATATCTAGGAATGATGACTCAGAATTATGGTGTGTGAAAACCTTTAGGCAAACATCACGAATGTATGCAAACCCGGGTTGTCAACTTGTATACTATGAGTTGGATAGCTAGAGAAATTGCACCTTTAGTTGAGGATAACCCCACCATACCCTTGCAAACATGGAAGAAAGTCTACATGAACACTCTTGAGCCTAAATGGAAAAGATCTTTGGATACCAGTTTCGTGCCCAACCAAACTAATTGCTCCAAAACATCACACGCAGATGGTAGCCCAAAAAGATGAGAAAAAAGTTACTATTGAGATTGAAGAAGCTGTCACAAGTAAAGGAAGTTGACCAGAAAGGGAACTATAAAAACTTGTGGAAAGTCGGGAACAAGGGTCATAATAGTAGAAGTTGCAAGGGTGAAGCTCAATCACAGGATGCATTGCAAACTGCACCAAAGCAAGTCAAGATTGATTGAAAAAGTTGTTTTTGAAACTTTGATTACATATGTATGGATATCTTTTGAAGCTTTTAAAGCTTTTGAAACTTGTTTTTGACCCGTTTAGTTGGTTTAGTACTGTTAAATATGACGAATTAACTATTTGACCCATTTGGTTGGTTTAGTATTGTTAAATATGATGGATTATCTATTTTGAACCATTTGGTTGCTTTAGTATGTTTCATATGATGGATTATCTATTTTGACCCATTTGGTTGGTTAGTAGTGTTGCATATGATGGATTATCTATTTTGACCCATTTGGTTGGTTTTGTATTGTTGATATGATGGATTATCTATTTTGACCCATTTGGTTGGTTTGTATTGTTGCATATGATGGATTATCTATTTTGACCCATTTGGTTGGTTTAGTATTGTTGCATATGATGGATTATCTATTTTGACCCATTTCGTTGGTTTTGTATTATTGCATATGATGGATTATCTATTTTGACCCATTTGGTGGTTTAGTATTGTTGCATATGATGGATTATCTATTTTGTCCCATTTGGTTGGTTTTGTATTGTTGCATATGATGGATTATAATTTTTGACCCATTTGGTTGGTTTAGTATTGTTTCATATGATGGATTATCTATTGACCCATTTGGTTGGTTTAGTAGTGTTGCATATGATAGATTATGTTCGACTTGGGATTATAATAGTGATGACCACAAATGCATTTCATTCATCAACTTCCATACATTAGACTAAACAATTAAAAAGTTTTAGTAAACATCAACAACATAATAAGAAACACCAACTAAAACAACTAAGTAGATTTAGTAAACATCAAGTACATAACAAAGAAACACCAACTAAAAGCTATGATAAACTTCAATCTTTTGGCTTGCATAGCACTTGCAGTAGCTAGTTCTTGATACTTGTTAGTCAACAAGCAAACTTCATTGGCTTTGGCACTTGATAATTGCTTCTCTTCACCTATGACAATGTTCAATCTTCTTACTTCATCATCACTTGAATTCTTAATTCTTGACGTTCATTGATTCTTTTGAGCAATCCACGTATCCACTACTTTTGACCTTGTACACATTTCAGGGTCAAACCATTCAACAAAACCACAACTTGAACTCTGTTAATAAAGTTCAAATTATTAATAAATAAACTTGCAAACTTTCTTATCTACCAAAAGTAAGTTCAGATCAAGACTAATAACCATATTAACTTCAAGAGGAAATTGGATTCACAACCAAAAAACAACATTCTTACACAACAGTGAAACGACGACCCGGATTTGCTTCGGTCCATGAAGTTCTAATCACGGTTCCACAACCGCAAGAGCAAATTGGATCGTTCTTGAAAAGAAATTACCAACTTGACCATGATTAGAGCTCGAAAACGAGCTTCTTGAAGGTGATTGAAATAAGGTATTACTTCTTCTTGAAGCCATTCCTTCTTGAGCAAAACTTCAACAGTCAGGGCTTCTAAAATTGGTGGTTTTGAAGGGGGAGGGGGGCTGCCGGATGATCGCAGAAGCAGGGGGAGGGGGCTGCCGGATGATCGCAGAAGCAGGGGGAGGGGGCTTCCGGATGCTCGATGAAGAAGGGGGCGTCGGGGGCCGATTTCAACGATGAAGAAGGTGGGGGTGGGTTTCTAATGATCGATGCTGCTGCAAATGAGCTTTTTGATGGGTCAAATGACATTTTTACCCCTCACGTGAGGAGCACGTGGGGGGCTTTTAACGGACGTTTAAAGAAAAATTGACGGATGTATGTAAAGCGTTAGATTTCATAACTCAGGTATGCAAACTGTTAAGATGGGGCTGATCCTGTTAACACCCCTAAAACACAGGTATGAAAATTGCAATTTAATTTTTATTATAATTCAAGGCATTCAAACTAAATAAAATTAGTTTATTTAAATACTATTCAAAACCAATGGAAATCCTAATACATTCCAAATTCTCAAATCACTATTATTCTAATTCGAGGCACCGTTCCTTAGGTTAATCATAAGGAAATCATTGGTGTCTAATCTATCACATCCAGATTCTAATCTCATCAATCATGTGAGTATTTATATCCCCTTTTTATATCATTTCTTACTTGGGGGAAATCATGTGATACAATATTCAATCATGATATTCTATTGTTATTTCATTCTAAATTCAATTCAAGACAGGTTATATTATTACTTGCAACTATGTGAACATACTATGATAAACTGGATGACAGTAAGAACCCTAATTCAATCAATCAATCCTGGTATCAATGGTAGATCTACTGGTTTGGATAACCCACCCCACATGGCTTACGAGTGGTGATTGTGCCAGAGGCAATTAGTCAATCTATGGTGTTTGTGTGCAAGTCTATTATATGCAATTGTCAAGTCAAGGGGTTTATATGTGTCGGTTTATATATGCTTCGCTATTGCAATATAAGTTCTAACGTTACCTTGTGAATTGGATTATTTTCAATCAATCAATCAATCTATATGTATATACAAAACTGTGATTATTCACCGGCTAATTTTTAGCTGACTCGTTACTTTTCACATGATTTCAGGTTAAGCAAGTTAGTGGACTTCTACGTGCTCATTTAAGACCCGGACTTAGTCAAAATAAAAGACAATTACTATCTGTGACTTCAACTGTTGTATTTGTATATGTGAAACTCCTGCTATCTTGTAATCTGATTTTAATATTACTCCACTATTAGACAATCATGTGTTATGAACAATCAATCATTCCCTCGTCCGCTCCAATGATTCCGCCGTCGGTCAGGGTGTGACAATTAATTTCAAAATATTATTGTGGATGTCATAAATAAGTATGAATATAGCTATGATGTATATTCCACCTTTACATCATAAATGCACATCTCACATGAAAATTATTCATTTTCGTCGTGTTATCCAGTTTTCATCTAGCATTGACCAAGTTGAATTTTAATAATTCATATTATTACTAATTAACTCAATTAGCCGATAATAGTTCATAATAACCAATGGAGCGGAACACAGTCCTAACTTTTATTTTTTGTTATCAATAACAATCCTACTTATATAAGTATCAAATATTTACCCTTGATTTGCACTCGATTTCACTCAAAAAATGATTATGAACGAAATAAAGACATAAAAGCGAAACCAAGTGGAATGTAAATGTAAACGAGTGTGGATTAATAACAATTATGCTACTGGAATTGTTATTGTTAACAAAAGAGAAAATTAAAATTGTTACTAGTCAAATTAATCGCATGAATTAGTTTTGACTAATGGATTATAGTTTGAATAATTAAAATCTAAAGGGTTGTTTGTTAATATCTGAATCAACATCTTAATGGTTCAAATTTTGAATGTCTGAAGATTCAACACTTAATGGTTTAAACTGTTTGTTTCGCGAGCAAATGTCTGAACCATTCAGACATTTTTCTTTGAATGGTTAAGCATTATACTAATGCTAAATGATTAAGATGTCTAATGATGAATGGTTAAGATGTCTAATGCTGAATGGTTAAGAGGTCTAATGCTGAATTGTTAAGACTGTTTATCTGAATTGGTCAGACATTTACCTTTTAATAGTTAAGCTATATACTAGCTCTTAATGGTTAAAAGTTCTTAATGATTCAATACATAATAAATTAGATCTCTTATTGGTTCAGCATTTAATCATTCAAAAATTACCAAGCAACCCCTAACTTATTTTTAACATGACGTGGTTTGCTTCATATTAACCCGCACTCCTAAATTTCTAATTTTTAAATCTTATTTACATAAATCATGTAGTTTTTTAACATCGAATACCCACTCCTAAAATCTACTCTTAAAATTCACATGTTGCTCACTTTATGCAACTTGAATTCACAATAAATAGTATTTGTCCGTAGGCCACGAAACCATGTGCATATATTAGATTAAGATTTAAACTTGTTAGTAATGATTTCATGATTAACCGTACCACGAAACCATGTGCATAAATAAGATTTAAGATTAAACTTGTTAGTAATGATTTCATGATTAACCGTTAATAGCATCTAAGATTTTGATGACTTAAAGGTGACTGATATCACCACATTAATGGTTCGATAATTATGTTCTTTTACAGCCGAAGTTACAAATTTACAATCTTAAATCTTAATCATGTTTAGTAAATTAATTGTTTCTCTAGAGATAATCAAATGAAGAGGGTTAAAACCACAAAAGCAATATATGGAGGTGAATTGTAGAACGTGTTTCAAGTGGTAGCCCACAAAAAGGAAATTGATGTACATTTAAGTTCCACAAAAGTTTGTTAGATCTTGTGAGGATTAGCCCATATAATGAATAAACCACACACGTGTTCTGAATTATATACACACTCCATATTTTTACGATTATTTTTATTTATAGTTAAGATCCTATCCTTTGACTTTAGATGGCTATCCTTTGACTTTACATTAGCTATATTGTGTCTAAATATTATATCTAATATATAAAGTTGGGATAAAAATGATACTAAAAGTATGAGAATCACTTAAAAAACAAAAGTGAACTACAAGACTGGTCTGAGTGTAATTCCTCGAAGAGTTGATATCAATCATATAATATAAACATACAAAAAGAACAGCTACGTAAATAACTAAAAATTTCTAAACGAAACTATTTTTCTATCGTGGGATCTGACCGATGAAAATCTTTATGTGATCACATTTTACAATTAACTCAAAACTTGTATGGTGAGTGTCACACCCAAACCAAAGCGGCGGAACATGCTGGGGCGCGTGTAACATCCGGCGGCTCACACCAACAATATTGTCCGCTTCGCCCACGAGAAGCTCACGGATTTGCTTTTGGTTGCCCGGGTGAAAACTTCCCAGGGAGGTCACCCATCCCTGGATTGCTCCCACCTGAGCACGATTAACTATGAAGTTCTCCTCTCATCCACAGCCAATACGCCCAAAAAGCGTTGTTGATATTAGAGACCAGACATTCCTTATGAACCAGAAATCTCTCATGTCCACGGCCGATGTTGTGACACCCCGTAATTCCAGGTTAACACTATTCAAACCATTGTCGTTATCATTGGCACATACTCGTTAATACCCGAAACGTATACAAACACCGCCACCGACATCGTTAAATAAATTATGATAAAATACTAACACGGGTGTTTGTAGAGGATTCACATAAACGGGATTTCCTAAGGAATCCTCTTAATTAACATAGCTCGCCCATCTACGTCGTTATCAACCGAAACAAATTCGGGAACTCGGGGGCTAAGTGCGAGGAGTAAACTTAACAAATTGCCAAACTAGGGCTGGGTATATAAACCCCTTACCAGCCCTTATTTTCATTTGACTCCCAATTCTTCCATCTTCTTCACTTTCTTCCTCTACACCTTTCTACCACCTACTAGCACCACTAACCGCCTCGTTTGAGCTCGATTTCGCCGGCTAAACCACGCAACAGCTGAGAAATCACGTTCCCAGCAGGTAGGCGACCTTGGTCATCCATTTTATTGCTCGTTTCTCTGCTGCAAATTTGGGGTTCGGGTGTTCGGGTTCAACCGAATGCATGTGGTCGTGGGGGTGTGTGTGAGGTCAATCAGCATGTGCATTTTACTTAGACATGTTAGGAAAGTGTTTCTGGAAGTCCTGATTGTGTGAAAACCGAGCACGGAACGGCCGAAGGCTGTTCAGCCCGTCCAGTAGTCGCGATCTGCTGCAGTTCGCGACTGGGCCAGTCATGCGACTGAGTCATGCGACTGGGCCCATCGTGTGACTGAGTGGTGCGACTGGGGTGAGTCGTACGGTTGAGTCCATGCGTGTGTGCGTGACGTGCGAATGAATGCATGCGACTGAGAGTGTGTGCGATTGAGTCAATCGGAGAAATGTGTGCGACTGAGTACCACCCGAATGCAGGTCCAATCGTACGAATGAAGGTTCAGTCGTGCGATTGGTTGTTGAGTCGGGTGAATGGGTGATGTGTGGTACGGCTGAGTGCTAAGTCGTACGAGTGAGGGTTCAACCGTACGAATGAGGTTGATTCGTACGATTGAAGGCCCATTCGTGCGAATGAAGTGTCCAGTCGTGCGTCTAGCCTTGATATGCGATTGGAGTCATTGTGAGTAAATCCTCATTGTGTGCGGTGTGCCTATTGTGTGATGATATGGTAACAATCAATAAAGTGTCATTTCTTGATCACAAAGATTAAAGTCAACGCAATCAACAAGCACATACTTTTACAATCTAAAACAACCTAACTGTTTACAACTAACGACAACCCGTTTGGGATCTATATAAGGTCTGATATGCGTATGCCTGCATGTGTGTGTGTCACCCACGACCGAACCCATGCGAAGCGGCCCGACTGAACATGTCTATTAACGCTGAACACAACATTAACGCTTAACATAACTGTCAATAGGTGTTTGACAGCGCATCGTAAACAACACTTGGGAGACTTTCATCCTACATACTTACTACATCATCAGTGAGTTTCACGGCCCCTATTTTACTCTTTTTCCTTTGGGGGAGAAAACATGCACACAGATTTACATAAATCGTTGTAGTATTATTGATATCGCTTGTTACGTTAGTGCAAACACACAACATGTCCTGACACACTCGAACCGTTAGTAATGGGATTAGCGAGGTAATTTTGAGTAGTACTACTGGGTCTGACAAACCCCGCCCGGGCTAGTCGCGCTAGCTTGATTGGAGGTCAAACGGGTGCTTGATTGACCTAACATTTGTCATTGTCTGATGAGACGTGACGGGGATACAACAAACACATATAGGACGTAAACAGTCAGCTTCGGTTCGAAACGCTAAGTAACAAGAACATAGGCTAGCTACCTAACGATACGCTTTACATACTAAACCATTGAAACGCAAACCATTGAACGCTTACGAACACATTTCTTGTTGATTAAACCTGTGAACTCACCAACTTTATGTTGACACATTTTAGCATGTTTTCTCAGGTCACAGAAACGCATAAGCTCATGATGCACGCTACAGGAA
Source organism: Flaveria linearis (assembly GCA_024085815.1). Taxonomy (NCBI): domain Eukaryota; kingdom Viridiplantae; phylum Streptophyta; class Magnoliopsida; order Asterales; family Asteraceae; genus Flaveria; species Flaveria linearis. Next base: position 8,900 of record JABSNV010000567.1, read on the forward strand.
ACGCACTCAGGACATTCATTCATCTATTTCATTTTCAGCATTGAACATTTTGTCTAAACATGGCTATTGTAACTGTACTGTAATGGATTTACAAACTATGTACACGCTTCCGTATTGTTGTGAACTTTGTTTATGTTCTATGGAATGAAGTCAAATGTTTATTTTAAATTCATATAGTGTCGTTCGATATGACTGTGTCTGAGATCCTGGTATGTCACACGCCTAACGGTAAAACCCCGTTCGTGGAAATTGAGGGTGTGATAGATTGGTATCAGAGCCACAGGTTATAGAGAACTAGGATTGCATTGTATCTAGACTATAGCCTTAGACACAACACTAGTATTGCACAAACACTTTTACATGGTTACCACTGTTATGCAAACAACCTTCTGGTGTACTGACATTACACTGCTGAGCAAACATAACATTATGGGTATGACATGTGTGTCATTACGGCTGACAGAGGGGCGGAGAATCCCGCTCGCTCACTACCAATGTTTACACTTGATCCTTCACTCTCAGAGTGGAAGCAACAACGAAGTGAACCAAACATTTCCACGATTGGAACACGAAACTCTTTCCTAACACACGCGATAAGCTTAACGATGACAAACAAAAAGAACAATACCTCACTCTCTCAACTCTCTCACACTTGTTACCATTCCCAACATATCCTATCCCCTACACTAGCCCGAGAGGTAAATGAGGGACAACTAAGATATTCAAGTCTGTTAGAGAATCAGAGTTAGACATTCAAACACTTAGAACTTCGAAGAGAAGAAGGCCAACTAGTCTTGATTCCCGTTATTATCTTAACCAAATCTCTTGTACAACCTTAGTACAACTTTAGTTATTCGACTCTTGGTATAAAAATATATCTTTGATACTTCTATCATTGATAACACTCGGTACTGGACAAGGTACGCTATCTCGAATAGGGGGAACCATGTGTGACCATGCAAAGCAAATTAGAATCACGGGTGCACACGTAATTGTAATTTGTCGTGCATGAGAATTCTAGAAACTCTATTGGGTGATAACGGTTATAATCAGTACAAATTCTCAATTTCATACTTGGAGGCATGAGGCCTCGAATCCTCATATAGCTTCACTATCGATATGCAAACAAACCCTTCATTCTTACTAGCACGATACAATTTATTATTGTCAATAATTATTATCCGGTTATTGATTAATATATGTTGTGAATTGAAGAAATCATGTCTGAAAGAAGAGCGGGACGCGCGGGTGGACGAGGAAATATCACCCTGACTCAAGCCGAGCTGAATGCTATCATCAATGAGCGCGTGGCTGATGCGCTGGCAGCTTATGAGCAGGCCCGCAATCAGGACCAGAACGACCAGAATCCGAATCAAGGGGGTCCAACAGTCTGTACCTTCAAGATGTTTATGGATTGCAAGCCTCATTCTTTCAGCGGTTCTGAGGGTGCTGTCACATTGCTTCGCTGGCTGGAGAAACTCGAGTCAGTGTTTACCATGTGCAACTGTCCTGATGGAAATCACGTCAAGTACGCCTCCGGCACATTGGAGGGACCAGCCCTGACGTGGTGGAACTCACAAGTCCAAACCTTAGGGCTTGGTGCTGCAAATGGTATGCCATTGGATGATTTCAAGATTTTGATGAAAGAAGAGTATTGCCCTAGAAGCGAAGTCCAGAAACTAGAGGCAGAATTTTGGAATTTAAAGATGATTGGTTCTGACATTGAGGAGTACACGACTCGTTCGCACGAGTTGGCTGCATTATGTCCTCAGATGGTGACTCCGGCCTACAAGCGGATTGAAAAATACATTGATGGTCTAGCTCCTCAAATCCAGGCTAGTGTGATGGCTGCTGATCCTGTCACTATTCAGTAGGCCATCCGACTGGCTCACAAACTCACTGACCAGGCAGTGGCACAGGGCACCTTGCCTAAAAGTGGCGCTGCTTCTGGTTCTTCTGATCACAAAAGGAAATGGGACGGTACTAACAACAGCAAGTCTTCAAGCTCCAACAACACCCAGCAACAACAGACCAAAAAGTTTGACCCATCAAGAAGCTTCACCAACAACAATCAGAACAGCAACAACAATAACTATGGTCAGGGATCGAGCAGCTACGCGGGCAAGAATCCTAGGTGTAACGGTGCAACTTCCATCATCATGGCCCATGTGATCGACTCCGTTGTCAGAGGTGTGGAAAGATGGGTCACGCAGCCAAAGACTGCAGGGGTGAACTAATGACTCAGCAACAACATCCCCAACAACAACGCCAGGGTGGAGTGACTAGAGGCTGCTATGAGTGTGGTAAGGAGGGCCACTACAGGAAGGATTGCCCACAGCTGAAGGGTGGAAACAAGGGGATTAATGGGGGCAATGCTAAGGGTCGCGCATTCGTGATCGGTTCCGGCGAGGCAAGGGATGACCAGAATGTGGTTACTGGTACGTTCCCCTGAATGGTTGTTTGCTTCTATACTATTTGATACTGGAGCTGACAGGAGTTTTGTTTCCAACAAGTTCATTAAGTTCTTAGATGTAACCTTAACTGTCGTGGAACCTAGTTATGTTGTAGAATTAGCTGACGGAAATCTAATTGAGGCAACTCATATCGTTAAGGGGTGCAGACTAGGATTATGTGGTCACGAGATAGATATAGACTTAATGCCTGTCATACTTGGTAGTTTCGACGTAGTTGTGGGTATGGACTGGCTATCTAAGAATCAAGCTGAGATCATCTGTGGGGAGAAAATCATTCGCATACCACTTCCTAGTGGTGAAATTCTATCAGTTCAGGGCGAAAGGAGTGGCATGGTCTCTGGGATCATCTCCTACATGAAAGATCAGAAGTGTTTGCGTAAGGGTCATACCGCTTTCCTAGCCATGGTCACTGAAAAAGAAACCGAGGAAAAGAAAATTGAAGACATCCTTGTTGTACGTGATTATCCTGAGGTTTTCCCTGAAGACCTACCCGGTCTCCCACCGCATCGCCAAGTTGAGTTCCAAATTGATTTGGTATCGGGAGCCGCCCCTATCGCGAGGGCACCATACAGATTAGCTCCAAGGGAACTGCAAGAGCTGTCTACGCAATTGCAGGAACTATTGGATAAGGGATTTATCAGACCTAGCTCATCACCGTGGGGAGCCCCAGTTCTGTTGTCAAGAAGAAGGACGGAACTTTCCGCATGTGTATCGATTACAGAGAATTGAACAAAGCAACGATTAAGAATCGTTATCCTCTCCCGCGTATTGATGATCTGTTCGATCAACTACAAGGGTCGAGTTACTATTCCAAGATAGACCTAAGATCGGGTTATCATCAACTAAGGATACGAGAAGAAGACATTTCAAAGACTGCTTTCAGAACGAGGTATGGCCACTACGAGTTCTTGGTTATGCCATTCGGGTTGACCAATGCACCAGCAGTTTTCATGGACCTAATGAACCGAGTGTGCAAACCCTATCCAGACGAGTTCGTCATTGTCTTCATCGATGACATCCTTATTTACTCAAGGAATAAGGAAGAACACGAGGAGCACCTTAGATTGATTCTGGAGCTGTTGAGACGAGAACAATTGTATGCAAAACTTTCAAAATGCGACTTCTGGATACGAGAGGTCCATTTCTTGGGCCATGTGGTCAATGAGAATGGGATACACGTTGACCTAGCAAAGATAGAAGCTATCAAGAACTGGGCTACGTCTAAGACTCCGACCGAGGTACGACAGTTTCACGGGTTGGCTGGCTATTATCGACGGTTCATCGAAGGGTTCTCAAAGATTGCTCAACCTCTCACCGCGTTAACTCATAAAGGCACCACGTACGAATGGGGTGATAAACAAGAATCTGCATTCCAGGTCCTGAAGCAAAAACTCTGTACCGCACCGATTTTATCCCTGCCTGAGGGAACAGATGATTTTGTAGTTTACTGTGATGCTTCTATACAAGGCCTCGGTTACGTGCTAATGCAACGCAATAAGGTGATTGCCTATGCGTCTCGACAACTGAAGATACACGAGAAAAACTACACGACACACGACCTAGAGCTTGGAGCAGTCGTGTTTGCACTCAAGATATGGAGACACTACTTGTACGGTACCAAGTGCACCATATACACCGATCACAAGAGTCTCCAGCACGTCTTTGAACAGAAGGAGCTAAATATGAGGCAACGTCGTTGGATCGAGTTGTTAAACGACTATGACTGTACGATCAAGTATCATCCGGGCAAGGCCAATGTAGTAGTAGACGCCCTAAGTCAGAAGGAAACACTCAAGCCAAGACGAGTTCGAGCATTGCAATTCACCATTCACACCGGTTTACCCAATCAGATCTGCAATGCTCAACTTAAGGCATTAAAAGACGAGAACCTGAAAGCCGAATCGCTACGAGGCATGGAGAAGCAACTAGAAACCAAGCCTGATGGAATCCGCTACTTCTTGGATCGAACGTGGGTTCCCTCGTATGGAAACCTATGAGAACTGGTAATGGACGAAGCTCACAAATCACGGTACTCAATCCACCCAGGTTCAGACAAGATGTATCACGATCTCAAAGTCCTTTACTGGTGGCCGAATATGAAAGCTGACATTGCCATATACGTAAGCAGATGCCTAACCTATTCTAAGGTTAAGGTGGAGTATCAACGACCGTCTGGTTTACTCCAACAGCCAGAAATACCAGTATGGAAGTGGGAGCAGATATTTATGGACTTCATCACGAAACTTCCTCGAACTCCCAGCGGATGCGACACCATTTGGGTGATCGTGGATCGCTTGACGAAATCCGCACACTTCCTAGCAATCCGGGAGACTGATCGTATGGAAAAATTAACTCGTATCTACCTACGGGAAGTAGTCTCTCGGCACGGTGTGCCGAGTTCCATTATCTCTGATCGTGACGCTCGATTCACTTCACACTTCTGGCAATCTTTACATCGAGCACTAGGAACGCGGCTGGATATGAGCACCGCGTACCACCCCAAACAGATGGACAAAGTGAGCGCACGAACCAGACTTTAGAAGACATGTTACGTGCCTGCGTCATAGATTTCGGCAGCAGTTGGGAAACTCACTTACCGCTAGTTGAGTTTTCTTACAACAATAGCTATCACACGTCGATCAAAGCTGCTCCATTTGAGGCACTGTATGGGCGTAAGTGCCGATCACCTATCTGTTGGGCGAAAGTTGGGGAAAGTCAACTCACCAGCCCTGAACTTGTGCACGAGACGACTGAGAAGATCGTGCAGATCCGTAACCGTATGGCAGCAGCCAGTGACCGACAGAAAAGTTACGCTGATAAGCGTCGCCGACCGTTGGAATTCCAAATAGGTGACAAGGTACTTTGAAAGTGTCACCTTGGAAGGGTGTGATTCGTTTCGGAAAACGTGGGAAACTAAGCCCTAGGTACGTGGGACCGTTTGAGGTTGTCAAACGGGTTGGCCTCGTGGCCTATCAGTTGAACCTACCAGAAGAACTCCGTGGAGTACACGATGTGTTCCACGTCTCCAACTTGAGGAAATGCCTTGCAGACGAGACTCTTATCGTTCTGTTAGACGAGGTACACGTGAATGAACAACTATTTCGTCGAGGAACCGGTGGAAGTCATGGACCGAGAGGTCAAGACGCTTAAACATAGTCGTATCCCTATCGTCAAAATTCGTTGGAACTCAAAGCGTGGACCAGAGTTTACCTGGGAACGCGAGGATCAGATGAAGAAGAAGTACCCACAACTGTTCCAAGATCAGGCATCTACCTCTTAGAATACGCAGCAACTCTATTCAACAGGCGTCACAAACCGAGAGCCTTGTACTTCCCCGTAGAACCTCGTGACACGATGTGCTAATTTTTGGGACGAAAATTCCTGCAACAAGGGGATGATGTGACACCCGTAATTCCAGGTTAACACTATTCAAACCACTGTCGTTATCATTGGCACATACTCGTTAATACTCGAAACGTATAAAAACACCGCCACCGACATCGTTAAATAAATTATGATAAAATACTAACACGGGTGTTTGTAGAGGATTCACATAAACGGGATTTCCTAAGGAATCCTCTTAATTAACATAGCTCGCCCATCTACGTCGTTATCAACCGAAACAAATTTGGGAACTCGGGGGCTAAGTGCGAGGACTAAACTTGACAAATTGCCAAACTAGGGCTGGGTATATAAACCCCTTACCAGCCCTTATTTTCATTTGACTCCCAATTCTTCCATCTTCTTCACTTTCTTCCTCTACACCTTTCTACCACCTACTAGCACCACGAACCGCCTCGTTTGAGCTCGATTTCGCCGGCTAAACCACGCAACAGCTGAGAAATCACGTTCCCAGCAGGTAGGCGACCTTGGTCATCCATTTTATTGCTCGTTTCTCTGCTGCAAATTTGGGGTTCGGGTGTTCGGGTTCAACCTGAATGCATGTGGTCGTGGGGGTGTGTGTGAGGTCAATCAGCATGTGCATTTTACTTAGACATGTTAGGAAAGTGTTTCTGGAAGTCCTGATTGTGTGAAAACCGAGCACGGAACGGCCGAAGGCTGTTCAGCCCGTCCAGTAGTCGCGATCTGCTGCAGTTCGCGACTGGGCCAGTCATGCGACTGAGTCATGCGACTGGGCCCATCGTGCGACTGAGTGGTGCGACTGTGTAAGGCCCCGTTCCCGGGCACCTCACAGTTGGACATTCACAGCATAAAACATACATAATAAAATTTTAAGCAGCGGAATTATTTAAACAAAACCATCCCTTCATTTAAAACACTGTTGTTAAGCAATACATTTTAGTCCACAAGTCACAAAATATTTAATTGAATGGATTACAAAACAACAGTATCATCAAAATATAATTTGGATGTCAGTCTTGCCCACCAAGTAGTCATCCCCTTGTGCCATCCTCAGCAACCTGTCACCTGCCAACTGGAAAATACATAAAAGTCAGCGTTGCTGAGTGAGTTCTAGTTTTATAATTAAATACTTTATTTTTCATTCAAAATCGTTCCTTATCTTCTTAGGTGATCATACATCGTACGTACACATAGGTAATATTTTTATTATCTTCACCATCGTTCAATTCGTACTTTTATCATTCTTCTCCCGGTCCTTTGCAACACATAGTTGCTCAACCATTAACGATCTCAAGGATCTCAAGGCTTCTGCGGGCTTTTGCAACACCAAGTTGCTCACCCATTGGCAATCTCAAGGATTGCAAGGCTTCTGCGGGCTTTTGCAACACCAAGTTGCTCACCCATTAGCAACCTCAAGGATTGCAAGGCTTCTGCGGGCTTTTGCAACACCAAGTTGCTCACCCATTAGCAATCTCAAGGATTGCAAGGCTTCTACGGGCTTTTGCAACACCAAGTTGCTCACCCATTATCAATCTCAAAGATTGTAAGCCTTCTGCGGGCTTTTGCAACTCCAAGTTGCTCACCCATTATCAATCTCAACGATTGTAAGCTTTCTGCGGGCTTTTGCAACACCAAGTTGCTCACCCATTATCAATCTCAAAGATTGTAAGCCTTCTGCGGGCTTTTGCAACATCAAGTTGCTCACCCATTATCAATCTCAAAGATTGTAAGCCTTCTGCGGGCTTTTGCAACACCAAGTTGCTCACCCATTATCAATCAAGACTTTCGTTTATTCATTTACATTCCACTTTCTATTACCATTAATCTTCCACTTTATTAATGATAATAATAATTCCTGTCTTGATCATAATCATTACACGTAGAATCATACAATATTATTATTAATAAACATATTAATAATAGTACTGATAATATTAATAATCATATTAATATTAATTCCCATCACAGCCCTAATCATAACATTAATTAAAATATTAAGAAAGGGTATTAATACATTCGGACATAATCATTCGCATCCCATAAAGTCCAAGTCAACATCCATGTGAAACCCTACTGCACAGACTCCAAGACAAAAGTCTGTTAAAAAGTCAAAGTATTTTGGGCGTATGAGCCCTGTTCTAGGCGTTTCACCACTGTCGGACTCATCAGCTACACTTAGAAAAATTTCAGGCTCTGGGCGTATGAGCACTGCTGGGCGTATGACCCCTGTTGGTCGTATTAGCCTGTTGGTCGTATCAGCCCTGTTGGTCGTACCATCCCATACTTAGAAAATATTTTCTTGTCATACGACCAGAATTCAGGCTTTTCACCTTTTTACTTAGTTTTCAGACTCATGGGTACTGTGGGACTCATGAGTCCTGTTGGGCGTATAAGCACTATTGGACTCATTAACTTATACTTAATTATTCTAAGTCCAAATTTCAGGCATATTACTACTATTTGGGCTTGTTAGTCGTTTTAGTATCTGCTCATGTGACTAATTCATATTTCAAATTCCCAAACATCAGAATGCCTAGTACTAAACATATACACATGATTCTAGGCATAAATCTAACATAAACATAAACATACATACATTCATATCATACGGGTATTATACCCAAACTTATAAAAACATACTTACATGCATTTCCAGCCCCAAAACATTTAAAAACAGGTAAGAAGGGGTCTAGAACTCACTTGTGCTGTTTTAAACCTTCAAACTCAAAAACTTGAATTCCTCAGATGATCTCAACAACTACAACCCGCTGAAACACATAACCCGAACATGCAATAACACCTATGAGCATACTACTGAGGCTAGATCAACTAGAAATGACTTAAAACACTTAATCTTACCTCAAGCCCGAATTCTTCCTCTTTCCCTCTCTAAAGCTCGTAGTCTCTGTTGTTTCTCTCACTAAAATCCGAACAAGAAAGGGTGTGCAGGGTGAAAATGGGCGGCCATGCCACCTTTTCACCAACTTTTGAGATTTTTATTCATTTTACACCTTTGGTCCCTCAACTTTGGGGTTGACTTCCCTTTTCCTCCTTTTCTTTCTCTTTATTCTTTTATTTCTTTTTAATAAGAATTACGGGTGTTACAAGTCCACCCCCCTTATATAGGTTTCGTCCCCGAAACCTGCTATTCCTCAAACAGATGTGGGTAGTGCTGTCTCATTTCTTCTTCAGTCTCCCACGTAGACTCGGATCCCTTCCTGTGCTTCCACTGTACACGCACAAGAGGAACCACTTTATTCCTTAACCTCTTTTCCTTACGATCAATGATTGCCACTGGTTGCTCCACGTAGTTGAGCCTCTCATCCACCTCGATATCCTCCAGTGGTACAACCATGTCTTCATCAGCTAAGCACTTTCTCAGATGAGATACATGGAATGTGGGATGAATTCCACTTAACTCATCTGGCAGTTCAAGTCGATAGGCCACCTCTCCTACTCGTGCGATAATTCGGAAAGGTCCTATGTATCTCGGGCTTAGCTTACCTCGTTTCCTGAATCTAATGATTCCCTTCCAGGGCGAGACCTTCAACATGACTCGGTCGCCAACCTTGAACTCTATCGGTCTTCGCCTCTTGTCAGCATACGACTTTTGCCTATCTTTCGCCGCCTTCATGAAGGCTTTGATCTTTTCTAATTTCTCAGTCGTTGCTTCAATCACTTCAACACCTCCCAGTTCTTTCTGCCCAATGTCTCCCCAACATACGGGCGTCCTACATCTCCTACCGTATAGCATCTCGTAAGGTGGCATGCCAATGCTGGCATGATAACTGTTGTTGTACGAGAATTCTGCTAACGGCAGGTGGTTGTCCCAACTTCCTCCAAAATCGATCACGCACGCCCGAAGCATGTCTTCGAGTGTTTGGATCGTCCTCTCAGACTGACCGTCTGTCTGAGGGTGATATGCTGTACTAATATGTAGCCTCGTCCCCATTGCATCATGAAATCTCTTCCAAAACTTGGAGGTAAACCGGGTGTCACGATCGGACACAATAGACACCGGCACACCATGAAGAGCTACAATTTCTTTGATGAACAGATCCGCCAATCTTTCAGATGAGTACGTCTCGCGGATCGGTAGGAAGTGGGCACTCTTGGTCAAGCGGTCAACTATCACCCATATGGCATCATACCCTTTTGGGGTACGTGGTAACTTCGTGATGAAGTCCATGGTGATGTGCTCCCACTTCCACTCGGGTATATCCAATGGTTGGATCTTCCCGTAGGGCTTCTGGTGTTCCGCCTTCACTTGTAAGCAAGTCAAGCACTTACCTACGTACTCCACTACGTCGCGTTTCATACCCGGCCACCAATAGTCTTTCTTCATATCGTGGTACATTTTGGTAGCACCGGGGTGAATGGAGTATCGGGTCTTATGGGCCTCGTCCATAATCTTTTCACGTAGATCCCCGTATCGAGGAATCCACATTCGCCCAAATCGGGTCTTAACACCAAGAGTGTTCTCACCCAATTCCGTAACTAGGCCTCTCATCCTTTCGGAGTTAAGACGATCTTCTTTCAAAGCCTCGTCTTGGAACTCCTTAACCTGTGTCATCACATCGGGGGTCATGATCAGCTGATAAGCCTTCACCCGAATCGGCTCAGGTCGTTCTTTTCGACTAAGGGCATCGGCCACCACGTTGGCCTTGCCCGGATGGTAATGGATTTCGCAATCATAATCCTTTATTAGTTCCAACCATCGCCTCTGCCTCATGTTAAGATCTTTCTGCTTGAAGAAGTACTTCAAGCTTTTGTGGTCGGTGAAGATTGTGCACTTCGTCCCGTATAGATAGTGCCGCCAAATCTTCAACGCGAAAACCACCGCAGCTAGTTCAAGATCGTGCGTGGGATAGTTGACTTCGTGAGTTTTCAGCTGTCGAGATGCATAGGCTATTACCCTTCCACGTTGCATCAACACGCAACCTAGCCCAGAATAAGATGCATCTGAATAGACCACTAAGTCTTCATTCCCCTCGGGCAAAGTCAAAACAGGAGCTTGTGTTAGTCTTGTCTTCAACTCCTCAAAGGCATTCTCCTGCTCTTGACCCCACACGAAATTCACGTCCTTACGGGTCAATTTTGTCAAAGGGGAGGCTATCTTGGAGAAGTCTTGAATAAATCTCCTATAGTAGCCCGCCAATCCTAAGAAACTACGAATCTCGGATGGCGTCTTTGGTGATTTCCATTGCATCACAGCCTCAACCTTTGCTGGGTCCACCATGATCCCCTCTGCATTTACCACGTGACCCAGAAATTGCACCTCGCGTAACCAGAAAGCACATTTGGAGAACTTAGCATACAGTTTCTCCCTTCTCAAAGTCTCCAATACTTCCCGAATGTGACCGGCATGCTCTTCTTCGCTCCTCGAATAAATCAGGATATCATCGATGAACACAATCACTGATTTATCTAACATTGGCCGACACACTCGATTCATCAAGTCCATAAAAGCAGCTGGCGCGTTAGTTAGACCAAATGACATAACGAGGAACTCATAGTGTCCATAACGCGTACGAAAAGCTGTTTTAGGAATGTCCTGCTCCTTTACCTTCAATTGATGGTAGCCAGATCGAAGATCTATCCTCGAGAACCAACTGGCACCCTGGAGCTGGTCGAACAAGTCATCGATCCTCGGTAACGGATACCGATTCTTTATTGTCAATTTGTTCAATTCACGGTAGTCGATACACATTCTCATGCTACCGTCCTTCTTCTTCACAAACAAGACCGGAGCACCCCAAGGAGAGATACTCGGTCTAATAAAGCCCTTGTCAAGCAACTCTTGCAGTTGCTCCATCAATTCTTTCATCTCCGTAGGAGCTAATCGATACGGTGCCTTGGCGACAGGTTGGGCACCGGGTATTAAGTCAATTTGAAATTCAATTTCGCGGTCAGGTGGCAATCCCGATAAGTCTTCCGGGAACACATCTGGAAACTCGCACACAACCGGAACGTCGGATAGTTGTGGTGTTGGCGTTTCCACATCCTTCACATAACATAGGTAGGCGTTGCACCCACGCCTCATGCACTTCCCTGCCACCGCCATCGAAATCATCTTCGGAATCACCGTTACCCGATCACCGTATATTGTCACCAGACTTCCGTCAGATGCCGTCAATCTAATCATCTTCTTTCGACATACGATATTCGCTTCATAGGTTGCCAACCAATCCATCCCAAGTACTACATCAAATCCACCTAGGGGCATCACATGTAATCTAGCAGCAAACCTATGACCTTCTAATTCTATGGCACAGTCCTCTATCACAGCAGTAACTCTGGTGGACTTACCAATAGCGGTTTCTACTTCAAAGGGCTCATCAATGCATTTACCACTAACAGGCAATTTAGCACAGAAAGTAGTAGAAATGAAACTCTTACTAGCACCAGAATCAAATAACACAGAAGCAAGAGTTTGATTTACTAGAAACGTACCTGACACAACATCGGGGTCCGTCCTAGCCTCCTCTCTGGTCATGGTGAAAGCTCTGGCACTCGCCTTCTGCCCTTCAGCCCCGGCCGCCTTCTTCGTCCCGGAACTTTCCACCCTCTGTTTCCTGCAGTCTTTGCTCATATGACCCGCCTCACCGCAGGTGTAACACCTCAAATCTTTACAGTCCCTCGAGATGTGGCCCGGCTTCCCACACTTGAAACACACGTTGAGCCCCGATCTGCACTCACCCGTATGCTCCTTCCCGCACTTGCCACACCTTTTGGGCCTCGAGCTTGATGACCCCACCCTACGGTCATTCGTTTTCATCGTTTTGTTGTTCGGGGTAAAGCCACCACGCCCGAACCGTTTCCCATTCCAGTTTCGGTCACCACCACCAGCCTTCTTCACCTCCACATCTGCTACCTCCCTCTCATCATAAAGCCTCCCAGCCAAATCTACTGCCGACCTAAAAGTGCTTGGTCGTGCAGCAATCAAATGCCTACGAATATCGGCTGGTAGCCCCTGTATATACCGGTTAATCTTGCGAGATACCGGTGTCACCTGATCTGGTACCAGCCTCGCCATCTCATTGAACTTGGCAGTGTATTGCTGGTGGCTCATGGTTCCCGCCTCGAGTTGCAGGAACTCTCTCTCAATCTTATCAAGTTCCCTGTGAGGACAGAATTCCTCAATTACCAGCTTCTTCAACTCGGGCCACTTCATCTTGCCTATAGCCCTACTACCCTCAGCTTGGACAATATTGTCCCACCAACATAGTGCTGAGTCAGTAAAGGAGTGGGTGGCAAACTTCACCTTCTGATCCTCCCGGCACTCGCTGATCTCAAGTACCGCCTCCATCTCCCTTATCCAACGGTGGGCTGCAGCAGCATTACCATTCCCGTCAAAAGTCGGGGCCTGCACCTCTGGAATGCCCCGTAATTGCATCCCTTGGTTGTCACCCCTACCACATCGTCTTCCTCTTCATCAGATACTACTATATTTGGATCCGGTCGTTCCTCTCCTCCCTTGCTTTCCTTCCCAGTTGACCCTCTCCTATCCTCCTTCTCCTTTCTCTCCTCATTCTTCACGGCACGAATAACATCCGTCACCACAGATGGCATAACTGCCTGCAGGACTTGGTGTACCTCATCAGCAATCGCCTCCCTAGCTGAGGCATTCAGGCTCGCATTCTCAGTTTCTTCGTTCCTATTAGGAACCTCAGGGTTCACGGGGATCGTCTCTGGAGCTTTAGTACTGTTCCTAGTCGTACGCGGACGACCTCTACCTCTAGCAGCTTTTGTAGGTTTCTTCCCAGCCATTTTCCTATGCACTATAAGATTCAAACACTAAAACAGTCATTCAAGGAAACAGCTCAGTTTATGTCAAGTATAGTAGGTCCCTAATTACAGTGGCCAGTTGTGATTAGCCACTTACTTTACTCTTCACACCCCAAGCATTTCCTATCCTGACTACATCAGTATCTAAATCTACTAAGAACACATAATCCATATAGCACACGCACATAAGTCTGGTTGACTTTTAAGAAAACAATACCTGATGGCACATGGCTACTCGGCTGACATCCCTCTTTCCGTCCCATTCTCAGTTTAAGTTAAGGTTTATTTTGAAAAATTTTACCCATTTCACTTAAACTTTAGCTCTGATACCAACTTGTAAGGCCCCGTTCCCGGGCACCTCACAGTTGGACATTCACAGCATAAACATACATAATAAAATTTAAGCAGCAGAATTATTTAAACAAAACCATCCCTTCATTTAAAACACTGTTGTTAAGCAATACATTTTAGTCCACAAGTCACAAAATATTTAATTGAATGGATTACAAAACAACAGTATCATTAAAATATAATTTGGATGTCAGTCTTGCCCACCAAGTAGTCATCCCCTTGTGCCATCCTCAGCAACCTGTCACCTGCCAACTGGAAAATACATAAAAGTCAGCGTTGCTGAGTGAGTTCTAGTTTTATAATTAAAATACTTTATTTTTCATTCAAAACCGTTCCTCATCTTCTTAGGTGATCATACATCGTACGTACACATAGGTAATATTTTTATTATCTTCACCATCGTTTAATTCGTACTTTTATCATTCTTCTCCCGGTCTTTTGCAACACATAGTTGCTCAACCATTAACGATCTCAAGGATCTCAAGGCTTCTACGGGCTTTTGCAATACCAAGTTGCTCACCCATTGGCAATCTCAAGGATTGCAAGGCTTCTGCGGGCTTTTGCAACACCAAGTTGCTCACCCATTAGCACCTCAAGGATTGCAAGGCTTCTGCGGGCTTTTGCAACACCAAGTTGCTCACCCATTAGCAATCTCAAGGATTGCAAGGCTTCTACGGGCTTTTGCAACACCAAGTTGCTCACCCATTATCAATCCCAAAGATTGTAAGCCTTCTGCGGGCTTTTGCAACACCAAGTTGCTCACCCATTATCAATCTCAACGATTGTAAGCCTTCTGCGGGCTTTTGCAACACCAAGTTGCTCACCCATTATCAATCTCAAAGATTGTAAGCCTTCTGCGGGCTTTTGCAACACCAAGTTGCTCACCCATTATCAATCTCAAAGATTGTAAGCCTTCTGCGGGCTTTTGCAACACCAAGTTGCTCACCCATTATCAATCAAGACTTTCGTTTATTCATTTACATTCCACTTTCTATTACCATTAATCTTCCACTTTATTAATGATAATAATAATTCCTGTCTTGATCATAATCATTACACGTAGAATCATACAATATTATTAATAAACATATTAATAATAATAGTACTGATAATATTAATAATCATATTAATATTAATTCCCATCACAGCCCTAATCATAACATTAATTAAAATATTAAGAAAGGGTATTAATACATTCGGACATAATCATTCGCATCCCATAAAGTCCAAGTCAACATCCATGTGAAACCCTACTGCACAGACTCCAAGACAAAAGTCTGTTAAAAAGTCAAAGTATTTTGGGCGTATGAGCCCTGTTCTAGGCGTTTCACCACTGTCGGACTCATCAGCTACACTTAGAAAAATTTCAGGCTCTGGGCGTATGAGCACTGCTGGGCGTATGACCCCTGTTGGTCGTATTAGCCTGTTGGTCGTATCAGCCCTGTTGGTCGTACCATCCCATACTTAGAAAATATTTTATGGTCATACGACCAGAATTCAGGCTTTTCACCTTTTTACTTAGTTTTCAGACTCATGGGTACTGTGGGACTCATGAGTCCTGTTGGGCGTATAAGCACTATTGGACTCATTAACTTATACTTAATTATTCTAAGTCTAAATTTCAGGCATATTACTACTATTTGGGCTTGTTAGTCGTTTTAGTACCTGCTCATGTGACTAATTCATATTTCAAATTCCCAAACATCAGAATGCCTAGTACTAAACATATACACATGATTCTAGGCATAAATCTAACATAAACATAAACATACATACATTCATATCATACGGGTATTATACCCAAACTTATAAAAACATACTTACATGCATTTCCAGCCCCAAAACATTTAAAAACAGGTAAGGAGGGGTCTAGAACTCACTTGTGCTGTTTTAAACCTTCAAACTCAAAAACTTGAATTCCTCAGATGTTCTCAACACCTACAACCCGCTGAAACACATAACCCGAACATGCAATAACACCTATGAGCATGCTACTGAGGCTAGATCAACTAGAAATGACTTAAAACACTTAATCTTACCTCAAGCCCGAATTCTTCCTCTTTCCCTCTCTAAAGCTCGTAGTCTCTGTTGTTTCTCTCACTAAAATCCGAACAAGAAAGGGTGTGCAGGGTGAAAATGGGCGGCCATGCCACCTTTTCACCAACTTTTGAGATTTTTATTCATTTTACACCTTTGGTCCCTCAACTTTGGGGTTGACTTCCCTTTTCCTCCTTTTTCTTTCTCTTTATTCTTTTATTTCTTTTTAATAAGAATTACGGGTGTTACAGACTGGGGTGAGTCGTGCGGTTGAGTCCATGCGTTGTGTGCGTGACGTGCGAATGAATGCATGCGACTGAGAGTGTGTGCGATTGAGTCAATCGGAGAAATGTGTGCAACTGAGTACCACCTGACTGCAGGTCCAATCGTACGAATGAAGGTTCAGTCGTGCGATTGTTGTTGAGTCGGGTGAATGGGTAATGTGTGGTACGGCTGAGTGCTAAGTCGTACGAGTGAGGGTTCAACCGTACGAATGAGGTTGATTCGTACGATTGAAGGCCCATTCGTGCGAATGAAGTGTCCAGTCGTGTGTCTAGCCTTGATATGCGATTGGAGTCATTGTGAGTAAATCCTCCTTGTGTGCGGTGTGCCTATCGTGTGATGATATGGTAACAATCAATAAAGTGTCATTTCTTGACCACAAAGATTAAAGTCAACGCAATCAACAAGCACATACTTTTACAATCTAAAACAACCTAACTGTTTGCAACTAACGACAACCCGTTTGGGATCTACATAAGGTCTGATATGCGTATGCCTGCATGTGTGTGTCACCCATGACCGAACCCATGCGATCCGGCCCAACTGAACATGTCTATTAACGCTGAACAAAACATTAACGCTTAACATAACTGTCAATAGGTGTTTGACAGCGCATCGTGAACAACACTTGGGAGACTTTCATCCTACATACTTACTACATCATCAGTGAGTTTCACGGCCCCTATTTTATTCTCTTTCCTTTTAGGGAGAAAACATGCACACAGGTTTACATAAATGGTTGTAGTATTATTGATATCGCTTGTTACGTTAGTGCAAACACACAACATGTCCTGACACACTCGAACCGTTAGTAATGGGATTAGCGAGATAATTTTGAGTAGTACTACTGGGTCTGACAAACCCCGCCTGGGCTAGTCGCGCTAGCTTGATTGGAGGTCAAACGGGTGCTTGATTGACCTAACATTTGTCATTGTCTGATGAGACGTGACGGGGATACAACAAACACATATAGGACGTAAACAGTCAGCTTCGGTTCGAAACGCTAAGTAACATGAACATAGGCTAGCTACCTAACGATATGCTTTACATACTAAACAATTGAAACGCAAACCATTGAACGCTTACGAACACATTTCTTGTTGATTAAACCTGTGAACTCACCAACTTTATGTGACACATTTTAGCATGTTTTCTCAGGTCACAGGAACGCATAAGCTCATGATGCACGCTACAGGAAACGCACTCAGGACATGTATTCATCTATTCATTTTCAGTTTTGAAACATTTTGTCTAAACATGGCTATTGTAATGTACTGTAATGGATTTACAAACTATGTACACGCTTCCGCATTGTTGTGAACTTTGTTTATGTTCTATGGAATAAAGTCAAATGTTTACTTTAAATTCATATAGTGTCGTTCGATATGACTGTGTCTGAGATCCTGGTATGTCACACGCCTAATGGTAAAACCTCGTTCGTGGAAATTGAGGGTGTGACAGATGTGGGATATGTGTAGGGTGTCACAAGCACCCCTGTTTGAACTCATCGTCCTCGATGAGCCCGAGAAGTCACCATCCTTGGTGAGGTATGTCCCACACCCCGAACGGCACAGGAGTGGCTCTGATACCATTCTGTAACACCCGGCCGCTCACACCAACAATATTGTCCGCTTCGTCCACGAGGAGCTCACGGATTTGCTTTTGGTTGCCCGGGTGAAAACTTCCCAGGGAGGTCACCCATCCCTGGATTGCTCCCACCTGAGCACGCTTAACTGTGGAGTTCTCCTCTCATCCACAGCCAATACGCCCAAACGCGTTGTTGATATTAGAGACCAGACATTCCTTATGAACCAGAAATCTCTCTTGCCCACGGCCGATATGGGATATGTGTAGGGTGTCACAGCGTGACTATGATTGTTCAAACGCACACGACAATATTAAAGTGATAATATTTAGTCAACTCATTTATTTCACAACATGTTCTTAAAAATACAAGAAAATAAATAGTTCTTTTAACTAATAACCTAACGGTCCAAAATATAATAGCATTTTTAAAATTTCAATCAACCGACAATCAAACTTGTAGCATTACATAAAATATATTTTGTCAACATTTATGTTGGTGAGCAATTCCATGACATTATAAATATAATATAAGGCAAAATCCACAACTCAAATATGTGAAACCGTAAATAAAAGCGACACTTAAGGTATATAAATCATAAATAAATGAGGCTCCTTTCTAACTGATAAAACTACCATATTACAAGGAGGGACGTATGATCATACTTATTGAGGATGAGGATGGGACTAACCGATCAAAAGTAATAAACATCTAACAATTAATCATATGAGGTATATAACATACAATTAGACAATTATTCTAAGCAACACATAATTTAGAGCTTGTGGTTTGAGGATCTAAGTGTTAAATTATTTTTGTTTGAATAAGTATGTTTGCTACTCCTAAAGTATAGAAAAGAAAACGGGGATGAATTTACTCATTTGAAAAAAAATGGCGTTAATAAACAAACTTAAAATAAAATCCTCAAGTAAGCGAGCCCGACGGTTTAACGTGTGTGTCCTAGATTAAAAGATCTTGAGTAAGTATTGAGTCTTGAACATGGAATATAAATTGTATAAAAGTTTATAAAAATAAGGCTTGGGTTTTCGGGAGTTTTACTTATATTTTACAAAAGTGTGTTTAAATAAAGTAATAATAAAATTAAGTTTTACAAGAAACTGGGTCCTAGATATTTAGTTTTATTCAACATTATTAAGTTTTACATAGGGGAGTTGGTTTAGTGCTAGTGTGCACGATCCCACTAATGTAAGCATCAAGATCCGACGTTTAAATATTTGTTCGATTTAATCGGTTCAGGACTTGATAAAGTGCCAAATCCAAATCCAACATACCACAATGTTTAAATGTATGAATGTATTCAATAAAATCAATAGCTTAAACAAGTTTGAGAATTTTTTATTAATTAAAATCTCAAACTCGGGTTTAAGCGTGTGTAAGTCGGCCTGATCTTAGTATAAAACCAAGTTTGGTTCCGTCATATCATAATCTTAGAAATATAAATAATATAAAGTGAAATATAAGTTAAAAAAAATTAGGAAAGATTTTTGGTGGTTTGAATGGTGACTAGCTCGTTAAGACGAGAAGTTCGACTTTTACTCGGGTTTTTTACCCGAAACTTGGTTTGAGCTAAAATTTGTTTCAACACTTTCAAAATCTTAAGTAATATGAGTAATATAAAGTAAAACATAAATAAAAGATAGGTTGAACTTTTAGTGGTTTAAACATTGACTAACTCGTTAAGACGGGTATTCGGTTTTACTCGGTTTTTACCCGAAACTTAGGTTCAAGCCAAGATTTGTTCTACACCTCCATCAACCAAATAATAACTAAAATATAAAGAAAAACTCAGATTTAAAGTGTTTTATGTAACATGCTTGCTTGAAATTTATTTAAAGTGCTTAAACGAGCGTTCGGTTTGGTTCTGTCCTTGACTCGGTATGAACCCGAGGATGATTACCACATGTCCAAAACCATAAAACTAAAATAAGGTGTAAGTTCCAGATCTAAACTCAAACAAGAAAGTTAAGCGAGTAAACTTCCCGAAAACGACTTAAACGGGCCTGAAATACATAAATATGTGTTTGAATGTCCACAAGCCGTAAATAAAGATGAAAATTTGTAAGGCCTCGTTCCCGGACACTTACAGCTGGTTGATCATCGCACTAAAACATACATTTCTGTTATCTTTAATTAAACATCGTAGCGGAATCGATCAAAAAGACATCTCATTTCATTATAAATACTTTTGCCAAATAATACATCGTTAATCAATTACAAAATATATATTGTTATATTACATCACAAAAGCATTATACAAAAGAATGTCATCCCAAAAGAGCTGAGTAGCCGCCTCGTGCCATCCTCAGCAACCTTACCTGCCAACTGGAAACACATAAAAAGTCAGCGTTGCTGAGTGAGTTCTAGTTTTATAATAAAAACATATTTTTCTACTGTTAAAACCGTTCTTTACTATCACACGATCATACATCATACATACACATAGATAAATCATTAATATCTTCTTTTCTCATTCTTTCATTCATTCATTATTTATCTTTAACTTTCTTTCATTCTTTGTCTTTCATTCGTTCATTATCTATCTTTAACTTTCACATTCTTTCATCTTTAACTCTTTCCTCTCTATCACCCATAAACCTTACCTTTCTGTATCATGTTACTGGACCTAGGCCTATCATAGACCTTCTATAACGGTGCATCGCACCTCCTGGCCGCAGTACCTAAGATAAAGTTTAGGGGTACTATCACTATATACAATACCTTTCTGTTTCGTGGTGCTGTACCTAGGCCTATCATAGACCTTCTATATCGGCGCACCGCACCCTCCTGGCCACAGCACCTAAGGTAGAGTTTAAGTGTACCATTGCCACATGCAACATCCTTCCGTATCGTGGTACTGGACCTAGGCCTATCATAGACCTTCTATATCGGCGCGCCGCACCCTCCTGGTCGCAGTACCTAGGATATGCAGCAATGGTTCTATACACATGGTCGATCACAGTGTCAGGATTTTACCCTCTTCATGGCACACAGCCACGATTACTAAGGTCGCAAGACAAGGATCCCATATCGAGTTTGTTGCAAACAACAAGGTTGCTCACCTCCTTTCTTTGCTTGCAAGACTTTATTACTCTCATTCATTATTAATGCATGCATTCATTCATTATGTTCCTCTTTCATTATCTTTCACTTTACGTCATATAATACTTTCATTACATTTCATATAACACGTAAAGCCACGGAAAGATAAACACGTATCGAAACAAGGAACATCGACATTTACCAGTCATCAGTCATCACCATCATACATGGCAACTTCATACTTAACATAACATACATCATGCATAACATGCAACACTATCATCATCGTGCTCAACATAACTTCTAAAGCCTCGACGTCCATCTTACATGTACTTACGGGAACTACCACATCATTACTTACCCCTGCTCTTTTCCTCGAAAGTCAGTAATTAAACTATGCCTCTCCTCGTACACAACAGCCCTATTTGGGCAATTGGGCACCCTTCAGTCGCACAGCCTTCATGCGACTGCACATCATGCGATTGTACCTATGCGGATGAACACCTATACGAATGAACACCCAATCGTGCGAATGGACTCTCAATCGTGCGAATGGACACTATATGGCTGAGCTCTCAGTCGTGCGAATGAACACCTATGCGACTGAGCACCTATGCGACTGGGCTCTCAGTCGTATGACCTGTCATGCGACTGGACCCCCAGTCATGCAGTTGAACCTCAGTCGTGTGATTGGACCCCAATCGCCCATCAGTCGGCTGATTGGCCCTCCAGTGGCATAGCCCTAACCGGCCGCAGACTGCAGTTCATCCCGAACTGCAGTCGCGATTTTCGACCTCCAAACCCTTCCAAACTCATTCTAAGCCCAAATCAACCTTCCTAATCCTTAGGAAAGCATACTATGACACCATTCAAGCACACACAAGCCCGAAATCACACTCTAAACACACTATACACAATCGTGTCAAATGGGTCAAACACACACATTTTCAAAACGGGTTTCTATGTGTTCCAGCCCTAAAATCGGTTGAAAACAAGTGAAATAGAGGTCCTAGAACTCACACAAACAAGAAGAAGATGAAGAGCTTCATTTGGACTTGCTACACGATGAATTTCGAGCCCGAATCACCACTTTTCTCTTCTTTTTCTCTTCTTTCTCTCTTCTTTCTCTCTTCTCTTCTTTTTGGCTGATTTCTCACAAGAGTGGGGAGGATATGGCTGCCCTCCCCCTCTTAATCTTCCATATTTACAACTTTTCCCCCCGTTTTGGCAAGTTTGGTCCCCCCGACTTTGGACTTCATTTCTTTTTCTTCACGGAGTGGAGGAAGACCGGGTAGGTCCTCGGGAAAAACTTCTGGAAAATCACAAATGACAGGAATGTCTTTTACACTTTTTCCTCTTTCTTTCTTTTCTACCACGTGGGCCAAAAAGGCCACGTAGTTCTTTCGTAAATATTTTTCGGCTTTAGTGCAAGACATGAGCATGATTCCAACGGATGGCCTTTCGCCATGGATTTGCAAAACTTCACCGGATGGAAGAGGAATACGGATAAATTTCTCAAAGCAAACGACTTCGGCATGGTTCTTGGCAAGCCAATCCATGCCTACTATGACATCAAAACTTCCCAATTGCATGGGTATTAGATCGATCGAGAAGGGATGACCATTAAGGTCAAAAGTACAATCGAGGATAATTGTGTCACAAAGGTTGATTTACCATCCGCGATTTCGACCGTGAAGGAGTTCTCTAACTTAGATCGGGTCTTAGCTAACATAGATTCAAATTCTAGTGATACGAAACTCTTGTCTGCACCGATATCAAATAAAACAGAAGCATATCGACCATTGATAGGAAACATACCGTTCACCACATTGTTATCGATTTGTGCTTGCGCCGCATTGATGTTGTAAGCACGGCCCCTCGGGTTTGCGGGTTGGTTTGGGTTGGGAGGTTGGTTTCGGTTGTTATTGTTGGGGTTGTTGGTGGTGGTGTTGTTGTTGTGGGGGTGTTGGGGTTGGTTTTGGTTTTGTGGGCATTGCGGGCTTAAGTGGTTAGGATCACCACAACGGTAGCAAGCACGACCATTGGTGATGGCCGGTGGGTTTCGGTTTTGTGGGGGAGCTTGGTGGTTTTGGGGTTGAGGTGGGTTACGGCACATGTTGGCTAAGTGACCGAACCTTCCGTACAAGTTGCACTTTCGGCACGGGAGGTTGGCGGGGTGGTGATATTGGCATGTGTTGCATAATGGATATGTTCTATTATGCGGTTTCTTTTGGGGTGTCGGTCTTGGGCCACGGGTACTTGGTTGAGGGGAGTGACTACCGCATAGTTCCGGGCTTGGGACTTGCGTTTCTTGTTGTTATTGGTGTTGGGGTTTTTGGTGGCTTTGGGCTCGGTGGCCTTGGGTTCAGTGGGCTCAACGGTTGCTTGGGCGGCTTGCTTCTTGGCGCCTTTGATGGTCAAAGTACCATCTTGGACGTGGCGGTCGGAGTATTTGGCGGCAAGGCGCATAGCCTTTGCAAGGGTTTCGGGCTCGGTAGAGTCGACCGTATCCCGAATGAGGGATGGAAGACCCCGGATGTACTTCTCCACGGATCTTTCCGCCGTGTCGACCTGACGGGGCACAAGTATGAACAGTTGCGTGAATCGGGTGTTGTAAGTGGCATTGTCCCCACCATCTTGCTTAAGGATGTAGAATTCGTCCTCGAGCTTTTGCATTTCGTGGGGAGGACAAAACTCCTTGCGCATGAGGGTTTTGAGGTCTTCCCACGACATAGCCATGGCTCCCTTATCGAGCTTCTTCTCCCCGTTCCACCAGGTGAGAGCTTTTGTCTTGAAGAAGCTGGTGGCATAGCGAGTCCGGAGGTGATCCGGGGTCTCGCTCATGGAGAAGGTGTTTTCCATGTTGTCAAACCACTCGAGAAGCTTGGTAGCACAATCTAAACCGGTAAAAGATTCGGGGTTGCAAGAAGTGAAGAGCTTGTAGTGGTGAGGAGTGGGTTTGGGAGTCTCGGTCTTGGAATCGACCGAAGCGTTAGGGGTAGAGTTGGCTTGAAGGTGTTGGATAATTTAGGGATGACTTGAGCCATTTGCTCGGCCATGAGCGCGGCTAGTTTTGAGTTCCTCTTGGAGCTTTTCCTTGAGGATGAGCTGGATGCACGTTTGTTGGAAGACATCTACAAAGAATGGGGATTGTGAGACTTAGATCAATGGTTTTGCATAAAATAGTTTGTCATGCTTGTAATCAGATTTCAAATATTGCACAAATTGTCACATAAGTTCAAGTAATTGCATGTATAATCATGTGGTCAAGTATTGAGGTATGCATAATAGTAAATAAACAATTAGGATGAAATAGCATAAATTTAGTTGGTTCACGAGTTTATTAGCGTTTGGAAGTTAGTATGGCGAGTAGCGCGAAACGAGTATTTTTGCGATCGTACCGAGTTAGTATAATAATAGTAGCGAAAATAGTTTATATATAAAAGAGAGGCTAGTTTGTAAAAATTTGGAGTGTCCCGTTAGCTCGGCTCTTGAACTAACGAAAACGTCGACTAGCCAAAGTAGTCAAACTTTCTATTGAGTTCGGGAAACACGTTTTGGCCTAATAGATAAAATACTCTTGCCGAGAATTCGGTTAACGGTATTTTACCCTTCCGGTTACTACGTGTCCCTTGTCAATAGCAAAGTCAAGACTTTGGTGAGATTGAAAATTTTAAGGGTGGAACTAATCACCAAATTGTGGATTTCACTCCTAGTTTGGTGGTGTCATTCCGTTTTGGATGGGGTTGGTGGCTTAACCGTTTGAGATAAGGAAATCACTCCTAACTTAACGGTAAGGTTTCCCAAGAGTGTTTGTGAGTGGAATTTACCATCAAGGTGAGGTTTTCACACCTAGCTTGATGGTAAAATTCCTAAGTTTAGGCGGAGTGAAACTTATCACCAAACGAGGAATTAACCTCCTTTGGTGAGTTTGTTTCCTTGGTGAAATATGAGTGTCTTGAATGCGTCTAGAAGTCCCATGGCGGTGCATTTAGTCCAACGAATAACTAGAAGCAAAAGTGGAGAACAAGCGTATTAAGAGTCAAAGGAATGGTCTAAAATGGTCCTTAGTTATAGGCTAGGTCAAATAAGCAAATTTTCCTAATTCCCCATAACCACGGCTCTGATACCAATCCGTCACAACCCATCCGGTGGCGGAATCACCGGACGTGACGTGTAGGATTGTTCAAAGACAACGAGGCACTATATTGTAATATAAATTAAGTCGATTTCTTTAAACTAAGAATACAAGTACAAATTGTTCAAATTCAAGATACAACAAAAATGCAAATTTCGACAACTAAATTTATAGTTTGTATCTAAGGTAGTAAATCCCTAGATTCATTTTCCGTGATAGCATCAAACGTCTCCTGAAAACATGTAAAATAATATTTTGATCAACAAATAATATTGGTGAGTTCATACGATTTTCATACATATAATAATCAAGTTTAAAGGCAACAATTCGCATGCATAGACGCACTTAACTAATGTTCATACAAATTGTAGTGGTTTAGTTCAAACCTAATGTTGACATAGCATACCTAGCATCAAAAGAATACGAGTCGAATGAATAGCTTAACAAGATCGGGAGCTCCATAAAGGTAACAAAAAGCTAATGGGTGTCAATCCTATAGCGCTATACTTGTTAAGTGCAGTTCGCGAGATTAATGAACTAATGTATAACAATTGTATTTAAGCATGTAATCAAGTTATTGTCATATAAGCATGTTAATGAATTGTGTTTGAATAAAGTGTGATTTTGTTGTGTAAGTGTGTTGTATATGCACATGTTTTCAAGTCCCAAAAGTGTAAAAGTGTAAAAGGGACAAGTATGAAACTCACGGTTTTGGCATGGTAACAAGAAGGATGAATGGGGAAGACGAAGGGTCGGGAATGCCGGTTAACCTAAAACGGTAACATAGGCATAAGTTCGGTGGAGTACAATATTAAATATTATAGTATGTATATATATATATATATATATATATAAATAATAGTCATAAAGACATAGAGGTCATGCATCGCCGATGGCGGACCAAAGCACAAAACCACTAACTAGGTTAGTGATTCGGATGGTCAAGTTAGTTAGTTAGTTAGTTTAAGTGCAAGGTAGGGTAATCCACTAACATTGTTAATCCATACTTGAATCTCCTTATAGGTTTTACCAAGGTAGAAACCTTAGAGATTTTATCTCAAGTGGGAGAGGAGAAAGAAAAATGAGATCACAAGGTTGGGTAGTCCCCAAACCTTGGATAATCAACTTGGACCTCAAAATGGTGACTTACCAAGGTAAGATCCTAGAGGTTGTCCCAAGTGATTAAAGCAAAAGAAAGTACAGAAAGAAAGTGTTCTTGGATGTTGTTTTTGAAACTTACCAAGTACCAAAACACAAGCCAAAAGGCAAGGTTGGTTCTTACACTTTGGATGGTTATACAAAGTTTAAAAGAGGGAAAACAAAAAGAAGAAAAGAAATGAATGTTAGTTGTTAGTTTCTAACTTCACTTGGACCTCATTTGAAGAATCTACCAAGGTAAAAACTTAGAGGTTAGTATCCAAATAAAGTAGAAGATGAAAGAAAAGAAAGAAGAACAAAACTTGGAAGAAAAACTTAAAAGATCTAAGAAAGTACCTTAGGAGTTTTCTACCTAAATTTGGAGAAAAATAGAGTTGAAAGAGAGTTTTGAGAGTGATTTGAGAGTGTAAAGAGAAAAGTGATGAAAGGAGTGTTGTATTTATAGTTGGGGATTAGGGTTGGGGTATTAAATGAAATTAGTTGGGTGTTAGTGGGTGAAAGGGTGTCATTTCCGGATTTAATAAAATAATAAAAAAAATAAATCTTTTTTAAGAAAAAAAACAAACTTTCTAAAAAAAACACCAAATTTATATGGAAGTGTAAACGAGTCATACGCGTATTTGAAATATATATTGTAACATGTAATTAAATAAATGCCATATTTTTCATTAATCATTAGTCTCTAGTTACAACGGATCAAAATCGAAAGTACAAGGGTACAAGTGTAAATCTACAAGAATGGAAAGTACGAATATTACACTCATCTTTATACCTCATTCTCATAATTTTAGAAGAAAACAATATCATTATTGTTATAATACCTTGATATTTAACACAAGATTAGTGTTATAATCTTAAGAACTTAAAGAGAATTGTAAGGGCAAGAAGAAGAGAAATATATATCTTATGAAAGTGTATACAAGAGGTGCATTTTCTCTATTTGTGTTGAGATATGATGTTTTTGTGATGGGATAATCATCAAAGACACACATATTTATAGTTTTTCATATCAAATGTGCACCACACAAATGTAATGATTAACCTACTCCACTCAATTATCATGTCCACCAACTATGATAATGATTAACCTACTCCACTTAATGAAATAATGAGAAATGGTAGACAATGTAAACTATTTTAGTAGATAAGTAGCATAGTAAACTTATCTACAAGTTTGACAAATAGTTCATCCACTTGTCATGGTAATAATTCATAATTCTCCCCCTTGGATGACACTTTTCAAACTTCAAGAGTTTAAGTACTGCCTCATTAAAAACCTTGCTAAAGAAAAACCCAGTGGGAAAAAAACCTTAGCTAAGGAAAAAAAGTGCAGCTTATAACTCCCCCTCAAATTGTCTTCTGTAGATCATCATATTGCGTGCACGTGCCGCATGCCAATATCATAAACATGTTTCTGAAAGTTGTTTTAGGAAGTGTCTTTGTGAAAAGATCAGCTGAATTGTTGCTAGATTGAACGTATCTCATTTTAACTTGTTTATCTTTAATAAGATCTTGAGTGTATGAAAAGAATCTTGGTGGTATATGTTTTGTTCTATCACTTTTGATATATCCTTCTTTCATTTGTGAGACACAAACTGCATTATCTTCATAGATTGGTGTTGCATTTTCATCTTTCTCCAATCCACAAGAAGTTGATATGAGTTGTGTCATAGATCTTAACCATACACATTCTCTTAAAGCTTCATGTAGTGCAATGAGTTCAGCATAATTTAACGATGTCACAACGAGTGTTTGTTTCTGAGAACGCCATGAAATCGTAGTTCCTCCATTCTTAAATACGTATCCAGTTTGAGATTTTGCTTTATATGTATCACATAAATAACCTGCATCTGCATAACCAACCAACACTTCTTTTGAATTATTAGGATAAAACAAGCCTAAATCAATAGTACCTCGAAGATACCGAAAAATATGTTTAATCCCATTCCAATGTCTTTTTGTAGGAGCTGAACTAAATCTTGCTAACAAATTAACTGTAAAAGAAATGTCAGGTCTCGTACAGTTAGTAAGATACATAAGAGCTCCAATTGCACTGAGATATGGTATCTCTGGACCAAGAACCTCTTTATTATCTTCACAAGGACGGAATGGATCATTATCAACATTTAGTGATCTAACAACCATTGGTGTGCTTAAAGGATTTGTTTTATCCTTATTGAAACGCTTTAAGAGTTTCTCAGTATAAGTTGACTGATGTACAAGTATTCCATTATGCATATGATCAATCTGCAATCCAAGACAATATTTGGTTTTTCCAAGGTCTTTCATTTCAAATTCTTTCTTAAAAGATCAATTGCTTCATTAATTTCCTTTTGCGTTCCAATTATATTTAGATCATCAATATACACAACTATGATCACATATCCTGATGTTGTCTTCTTAATGAAGACACATGGACAAATAAGGTTACTTATGTATCCTTTACTTGTTAAATAATCACTCAAACGATTATACCACATCCTTCCACATTGTTTGAGTCCATACAAGATCTTTGTAATTTAATGGAATACATTTCCGTAGGCTTTGAGCTTAATGCTTCGGGTAATTTAAAGCCTTCACGGATTTTCATATAGATGTCACTATCTAGGGATCCATACAAGTAAGTTGTGACAACGTCCATAAGATGCATCTCTAACTTTCTAGAGACTGCTAAGCTGATTAAGTATCTAAGGTTATTGCATCCATAACAGGGGAGTATGTTTCCTCATAATCAATCCCTGGTCTTTGTGAAAAACCTTGAGCTACAAGTCTAGCTTTATATCTTGTAACTTCATTTTTCTCATTTCGTTTTCGTACAAAAACCCATTTATACCCTACAGGCTTTACAGCCATCGGAGTAATAACAATAGGTCCAAAGACCTTTATTTGTTAAGTGAATCTAATTCAGCTTGCATAGCTCCTTTCCATTTATCCCAACCATGTCTATTTTGACAGTCACTAACTGATTTTGGTTCTGGATCATCATCTCCACTCATGATGTCACTTGCTACGGAATAAGAAAATATTTCATCAATACTTTCCATTTCATCTCGATTCCATAAAATATGTGTGTGACCATAGTTAATTGATATTTCTTCGTTATTTTCATCCAAATCCTCCTCATGAGAGTTTTGGGTATTTAATGTTTCATCACATCATTCACTTTATGGTCAACTTCCTTTTCATGAGTTTTTCTCTTTCGAGGATTTTATTCTTAGAACCGATTGGTCTTCCTCGTTTCAAACGTCTCTGAGATTCATGAGCCATTGTGTTCTCTATTTGCTTATTTGGAATCTCAACTCGAGCTGGAGCATTAGCAGCTGGTATATGAGATTTAGTAACTCTTTTGTATCAGTAAATGCATCAGGTAATTGATTTGCAATTTCTTGCAGGTGTATTATCTTTTGAACCTCTGTCTCATGTTGTTTAGTTACTGGATCAAGATGTAATAATGAAGGAACATACCATGAGACATCATTTTCATGTCTTTTCTTTTCTCCCCCTAATGCCAGAAAACTGACTCATTAAAGTGACAATCAACAAACATATTGTAAATATATCACCCGTTAAAGGTTCAAGATATCTTATGATGGAAGTTGATTCATATCCAATATAAATTCCCAATCTTCTTTGAGGACCCATTTTTGTGCGTTGTGGTGGTGCAATAGGGACATACACTGCACACCCAAAATTCTAAGATGGAAATGTTTGGCTCATTGCCAGAAACAAGTTGTAACGGAGAGTATTTAAGATTCGCACTTGTCTTATACGAATTAGTGATCCAGCATGAAGAATTGCATGACCCCAAATAGTCATAGGGAGTTTTGTCCTCATTATTAATGGTCTAGCTATTAGTTGTAGACGTTTGATTAACGACTCAGCTAAGCCATTTTATTGTGTACATGAGCAACAGGGTGTTCAATAATAATTCCCACAGACATGCAATAATCATTTAAAGCATGTGATGTGAATTCACCAGCATTATCAAGTCTCACCCTTTTAATAGTAAATCAGAAAAATGTGCTCATAATTTAATAATTTGTGTAAGAATTTCGTAAACGCTACATTACGAGTTGATAACAAAGAGATGAGACCATCTACTTGATGCGTCTATTAAAACATAAAGTATCTAAATGGTCCATATGGTAGATGAATTGGCCCACATATATCTACTTGAATTCTTTCAAGAAATATGGTTGATTTCTTTTCAATTTTCACAGGCGAAGGCCTTGTGATTAATTCCCAAAAGAACAAGATATACACAAAGGAATTTTATCCGATTGTGGGATCCTTTGATATTTCAATGGATGCCCATGGGTGTTTTCAATTATTCTTTTCATCATTGTAGATCCTGGATGGCCTAATCTGTCATGCCATAAGTCACTACTAGAAAACTGTTAATAGATGACGCGCGAAAGATGACGCGCGAAAAAGATGACGCGCATTTACGCGTATCATAAATTATTTGTCATTTTTTAAAATTTTCTTACAAAGGATGACACGCATTTTTGCGTGTCATCTTAATGTGTCATTTTTTTAAAATTTTCATAACCATTATCATCAGCGCGCAGCTAGCGCGACCTATTCATTCCAAAACTCATCTCCCGCTTCCCTCAACTAAAGCCCTAAACCTCCGATCATCCACCATTGGACGCGCCTGCCGCCGCCGACCATCCACCGCCGGTCGCGACCACCACTTCCGACCATCCACCGCTGACCTTCCACCGCCGCCGCAACCCCCAGCACCACCATCGAGCCTTCGACCTGCAGCCCCAATCGAGCCGCAGCCAACTGCCGACCTTCCACCGCCAGTCGCGACCACCACACTGCCACCGCCGACCTTCCACCGCCGGCCGCAACCCCCCACCACCCCCATCACCATCGCCCTTCGACCCGCAGCCCCAATCGACCCGCAGCCCTCATCGACTTCAACCCAGCCCCAATTGACTTTCATCCAGCCTCAATCGACCTCACCCCAGCCCTCACCGCCGCTCGGCCACCCACCGCCGCAGCCATCTTCAATCGGTCAGTAGTTATCATATTTTGGTTTTGTATTTCTTGAAATTCAGGTTTCAACCTGAACAATGTTGGTTATTTAAATCAAATATACTTGATTTTGTTGTTTATATGAACTTAACTGCTGCAATTTATAGTCAGTTGATTATAGGCTAAATGGTTGTTTATATGAACTTAAGTACTAAACAGTGGTTTATGGGTCAAGTATCAAAATCTGTTTAGTGAGCGAATAAATGCTTAGCTTTTGATTTGATGATGTGATATAAACAGTGGTTTATCTAGTTTATCCAGTTTCTTCATTTCTACGTTTCTATATTTATTGACAAATTGAACAAGTGGATCCCTAAGTTTTCATACAATCAAATGGATGATTACAGCAATACAACCATCATCCTTTTGTTACTCTTGACGCTTGGTTCTCTGTTAGGTATATTATTTCTTCTTTGACTGATGCTAAACGTGGTGTTGATGGATGCAGAGACCTTTTTTATTGGTTGTCCCAACCACTTATAGAGTTCCCTGATGCTATTCAATTGCTGAGACAAGGTGCTGTTGCTATGAAGGTCATTTATACAATGATATATTCATTATTTCTTTGTAAATATGCAATTAAAAATCAGCAGATTAAGTAGTTTATGTTTGTTTCCTAGATAGATGTTCATAAAGCAGCAGAAGTGTGCTTGTGGAGATATTGTAGAGTTCATGGACCAGATCTATTTGTTTAGTATAATATAGCAGTTCAACTTTGTTTCTTTCAGTTTTGTCTTCTGGATTTAGCAATGAGTTTAGACTTTGAAACTATATATATGTTACGTACCTACAGTCTTTCACTTTCTCGTATTTGACACTATATATATATATTTTGTTTAGAGTTTTGAAATCATGTTTATACTAATTTCTGGTACTATTGCTAGCTGTTTGCTGAATAACAAGTTGATGTATATAAATATTCAGAATCTGCTTTTCCTGATGTAGCTAGCTAGCTTCATATATCAACTATACTTCTAACATGCTACGCCTACGTGGATGCAGGGATCTCTTATATATATAACCTCACAGGAGATCTACCAAACTCCCTTACTTCATCGTGTCAAGCATTTCAACATTGTAAGCCTCTTTCCTGGAACTACTCATTACTTGTTAGTAAGTTATTGTATAAATATGTCCAAAGCTCTAATGATGCTTTCATTTCTAGATGTCATGTGCACAACACTCTCTTAACGTACAGGTTCTTCTAATTCTCTAGCTGCTCTTCCTTTGACTGATGTGTAAGTTTGAATTCTCATGTACCATGTTAATCGTGATCTGTGGTGGTAACAATTTCTCTACACTCCCTTGGTCAGTTGTTTTTAGTAACTTTTCTTATATGATTTTGGTCTGTTAGCCTACTCACTATTCAATCTGTGACTTCCAAGGATCCGATTTATGCACTTTTTCTGCCTCAGCCTTAGTTTTGTATAACTGTTATTTTGTTTTTATTCAAGATTGCCCGAAATTAAGTTCCTTGATTCTGGTGGCTAGAGGAAATATAACATTTTGATAAGGTAATAATGTTCAATCTGTGGCTACTCACCCTTCATTTATAAGGTAATACTGTGATGTTGTGGATAAGGTAAAATAAAAGCTGTTCTGTTTACTTTGTGTGTGTATGATGTATATGATGTTGTATAATCTGTATTTACTGATGTTGGTTAGATTCATATATCAACCATACTTCTAACGTGCTACATGTTGATGCAGGATCTCTCATACAAATAACCTCACAGGAAACTACTTGACTTCATTGTCAAGCATTTCTACATTGTAAGCCTCTTTCTTGGCACTACTTAATGCTTATTAGTAACTTTCTTCAAATGATATAAAATTTGTATAACATGACAGTGATATAACTTCACCTGTATTGCCCTAAAGGCTGCAAAACTTTTTTTTTCTAAAACATTAATATTTCATTATAAACAATAGGGGTCAAATATGGTTACAACTTACAAAATTTGTATTATTTCAGTAATATACTGATTTTTTGAATGAATGATGGTGCCTTTTGGTTAGTTTGTGCAATTTTGGGCCTTTTCGTTAGCTAATATTTTTATTTATTTTGCCCCGTATGACTTGTTAGATATTTCACCATATGATTTCTTAGAGATATAACATTTGACTCAACCCTTATTAAGGTTTTAACCGTATGACTTCTTAGAGATATGCCATACGACTTGTTTGAGCCACTTGACTCCTCATCTTTTAGCTGTTGTTTTAGTTAAGCAATTGACTTGTAATACATAAAACATTAATTTTTAGTCAAAAGATCATACACCCAATGAAAGTGGTGAAATTCTATATAGATCATCCAACAATGCATATTAAGAAACGAGAACTAATTTCAATTATAAATATGATTTTAGGTGCTGGAATTCCTCCTAGAGCCCCTTGACATGTCAAGAAACGAGAACTACCCATGAACAAATGAATCTGAAGCTTCCATCTTTCTTCCTTGCTTGCCGGAGAAGGTTATTATTCTTAAACTGGTCAGGTTGGTGGAAGCGGTTTTTTGGTTAAATTGACAAGTTTAATTTGGTGAAATTGGTTTTGTCTTAGGTTGGAGGACGTAAAGATGAATACACCGATGGTGATTTGGATGAAGTTCGTGAAGACTGGTCGCGCTACGTATCGAATTACATTTATATGTAGGCCTGCAATGATATATTTGGACATGTATTAGTATTGTAATGAATTTGGACTTGTATTAATATTGGTATTGCAATGAATTTGGACTTGTTTTATGCTTTGTATTTGATGTTATTTAACAACTTTTGTAAATTTTGTTGTATTTAAATGGATTTTGCTTTTAGTGTTATTCGACAATTTGTTTTATAAAAAACAGGTAAATTTATTAAAAATAAAAAAAAATTAAAAAATACAGCTAATTTTATGACGCGCAATGCGCGTCATCTATTGCACGTCATAAAAATTTCATAGATGACACGCGCATGCGCGTCATCTATTCATTTATGACTACCCCTTCCTTGACGCGCATTGCGCATCATCTTTTGCACGTCATAAAATGCGCGTCATCGTTTGCGCGTCATAAACAGATGACGCGCGGATGCGCGTCATCTATCATTTATGACTACCCCTTCCTTGACACGCATTTGCGCGTCATCTGACCCTAAAGATGACGCGCAATGCGCGTCATCTTTTGCAGTTTTTCTAGTAGTGAGTTAAGTGTTTCAGGATCACAAAATTTTTCTTTAACTGCCATATATGCCTGAGGCACATTAATATGTGTATAATGTAAACCAGACCGAAGCATTGGCAGCTTTTCTAATATTTGATCTTTGCTTATGATATGCAAATATTTTTCATTATCAACAGTCCTTGACTGAGTATCATATCCGTTATGATATATGTTTTTGAAACTCAACAGATTTTTTGTTGATTTCGGGGAAAATAAAGCATTTTCTATTATAAGCTTTGTACCATTTGGTAATGCTAAATTAGCTTTTCCCACTCCTTCTATCAGTCTGTAGGGCCTGATTTTGTATTAACGATTCCTTTAGTTGGTTTAAGTTCATAAAAATATTTCTTAGATCTAAGTATAGTGTGTGTGCTCCACTATCTGCTATACATATATCTGCTTCATTTGTTTGATCTTGCGCTCCAGTGATGTTCATTTTAATCTTGAAAATATAAAAAAAAATAATAAGTGAATAATGACGATATTATTATATTTTAACAAGGATATTTTTATTTAAACTTTTTAAATCGTAGGAAATATTGCATGAAGAAAAGTACATAATTAAAGATAGAAAAAACACTTAATTGTTGCATATAACTATGTGGTCAAGCAACATGTGTTTCAGAGGTCTATGTCAAAATCAGCAGTGTTCAACTCCATATTGAGATCATTAAAATTATCAACATGGTTTACTTCCTTTTCTTTCTTTTCAGAGAGGCTTGGTATAGTTCACACAAATGTGGAGCTGTGCGACAAGCCTTCGACCAGTGGTTTGTGTTACCACATCTAAAGGAGGAAGTGCCATTGTTTTCGGACCTAGTAGCTTCATTCCCTTTGTACTGGTTATTTTGTGGCATGGTAATTGACTGGTCTTTGATTTCTACCACGACCATATCCACGGCCACGACCACGGCCACGGTTATAAAAATTACCTTGGTAGTTATTGTTACCCTTAAAAGAATGGTTGCGATTATTAGGGTAACTTTTATCAAAAGAACCACGACCACGACCTCGTCTCCACTTTCTTCCAGAGTTTTTAGTAGCAACATTTATTTCTGGAATTGCTAACGATCCCGTGGGACGAGCTTGATGATTTTTCATCAAAAGCTCATTATTTTTCTCAGCTACGAGGAGAAATGAATTCAAATCAGAATATCTTTTAAATTTTTGCAACCTATATTGTTGTTGCAAGTTTATATTTGATGCATGAAATGTGGAGAAAGTTTTCTCCAACATATCTTCCTCGGTTACTTTTTGCCCACAGAATCTAAGGGTCGAGCATATTCTGAACAAAGCAGATGTGTACTCGTTTATCTTTTTAAAATCTTGGAACCTAAGATTGTTCCATTCATCTCTAGCAGTGGGAAGTAGAACGTCCCTTTGGTGATCAAATCTGCTTTGTAAATCTTTCCATAAAACATACGGATCTTCACAATTTGAATATTCAAATTGTAGCTTTTCGTCAATATGTTTATGTAAAAAGACGTCAGCTTTCGCTCTGTCTTGTTCAGAGCAAGCATTCCTCTCTTGTATGGTTTCTAAGACACCTATGGATTTTAGATGTCTTTTTACATGGGCCGTCCACGGCATATAGTTTTCCCATTTATAGTTAGAGCTGGGAATTCAATTTTTACAATGTTTGACATGTTGCTTTCTAAACAAGAATTAAGCAAATAATAAGATAATTATTAGAATCCATATATCAATAAGCATTGTAATACAATAAATCGTAGAGCTATAAACAAATACAGAAATAAGAAAAGTTTAAATTCTTCGGGTGTTAGTTCAGCAATGGGGATAAGAATTAAAATAAGTATTATGGTTGCCAGTACTAAAACTAGGTGTATCATTTTTTGAAAGATTGCCTTGGATAAACTTGAGAAAAGAGATAATCTGTTTATTGAAAATAAATCGATAATGGTCAATTTATAGTTGAAATCATAACCGTTTGTAACGGCTATGTACAACGCTATATAACCGTTTATAACGGACATGATCGTTGTGTTTGTATATATCGACATTAATTTTAATAAAATAGATAAGTATATTATGTTATAAAAACATAAATTTAGTTTATAAAACCAAGAGAATAAGAACAAGTTAGGATAAGAATAAGACGTTAGTACGATAAATGTTAGTAAACATAATAATAATAATAAAAATGTTAGTTGCATAAGCAAAGTTAGATGCATAAATAATAGGTTAGATGTATAAGTAAAAGTTAGTTGACATAAAATGAAATGTTAGTTGCATAATCAAAAGTTAGATGCATAAATAAAAGTTAGTTTGTTAGTAGTCCAATGGTTATCAAGATGTCCACAATGAGATCTCCTTTTATGCTTACTTTATTTATCTTAATCATCTTCTTAATATAAGATATTATATATTTTTACTTAATGAAGCTCTTACCTTGATTGGTTGATGACTTTATGCTTTATTGACTTTCTTGATTCGAGTTTAGGAGCTCTCGTGCTGATAATGTTATAATACCTCGATATTTAACACAAGATTAGTATTATAATCTTAAGAACTTAAAGAGAATTGTAAGGCAAGACGAAGAGAAATGTATATCTTATGAAAGTGTATACAAGAGGTGCATTTTCTCTATTTGTGTTGAGATATGATGTTTTTGTGATGGGATGATCATCAAAGACACACATATTTATAGTTCTTCATACTAAATGTGCACCACACAAATATAATGATTACCTACTCCACTCAATTATCATATCCACCAACTATGATAATGATTAACCTACTCCACTCAATAAAATAATAAGAAATGGTAGACAAGTAAACATTTTGGTAGATAAGTAGCATAGTAACTTATCTACAAGTTTGACAAAGAGTTCATCCACTTATCATGGTAATAATTCATAATAATTATTCAAATATAAGAGTTCATTATTCATCCATCGTATTTTATGATAAATAAGAATAAATAAGTATTGTTAAATTGAAATGAAGAAATACACGAGGAACGAGGGATGAGGATGTGAACCGGAATGTTAAGGCTCTAAATACACCATAATTCTAATAATGTATTGACCAATGATTACCCAGTCAATACATGTATTGAAAACACTACAGGTTT
Organism: Flaveria linearis; assembly: GCA_024085815.1. Classification (NCBI taxonomy): domain Eukaryota; kingdom Viridiplantae; phylum Streptophyta; class Magnoliopsida; order Asterales; family Asteraceae; genus Flaveria; species Flaveria linearis. The sequence goes on from JABSNV010000567.1 coordinate 46,478, forward strand.
ATTTGGTATGTATTAATGGAATAAACACAGAGAATGAAACGAATGAAACTTATATTCGACATGACTCAGTTTTGTATGAAACTAATAGCTAAAATCAAATAAAAATAAGCATGTCCATAACAAATATATGGAATTTAATGAAACATTATGTTGTTGTAAAAAAATTTAAAACATAGAGTAAATTACCATTTGCATCCCTGACGTTTTTCCATTTTAACCATTTGCATCCCTATAGTTTCAAAATCTTGATTCGCTCCCTAACGTTTTAATTTTGTTCCCGTTTGAATCCAAATGACTAACTCCGTTAAATTGTTCAGTTACTTTTTGTGAAATGACAAATTGCCCACCACCTCCCTTTTCCAGTTCTCTCTCTTCCATCTGAACCCTAATCTTATCTTCAATCAATTCATCACCCTCAATCCTTACCACACATTATCCCCAAATCATATCAAATCAAACCCCTTTAAATCATCCTCAGATGGCCCTCGCTTACCTCGGCTCCAAAAAACCCACCGCCGTCGCGGCGGTAATGGCGTCGTCGCCGCAGCTCCTCCTCACCCAAGACAACCTCAAGATGATCGCCGCCTACAAAGCCGTCGAGTTCGTCGAATCCGGCATGGTCCTAGGTCTGGGAACGGGGTCCACCACCAACACGCAATTGACCGCATCGGAGAGCTTCTCCGGCAAGGGAACTCAACAACATCGTCGGAATACCCACTTCAACCAAGACCCATGAACAGGCTGTTTCTTTACGGATACCCCTTTCGGATCTTGACACCCACCCAGTTCTCGATTTGGCCATCGACAGAGCGGATGAAGTCGACCCGGATATGAATCTGGTCAAGGGTCGGGGCGGGTCGTTACTTCGGGAGAAGATGATCGAGGGCTGCTGCAAGAAGTTTGTGGTGATTGTTGATGAATCGAAGCTCGTGGATTACGTCAGAGGAAGTGAGTTAGCGATACCGGTGGATATCGTGCCTTTTTGCTGGAGATTCACCGCACAGAATCTTCAATCGTTGTTTACGGAGGCTGATTGCACCGCAAAGCTTCGTGTTTCACCGAGAATGGTGATCCTTATGTGTGTTGGAGCATATATAGTCATATATAGTGTGTCCGTCGCTTGACGAATAGTCTAGGCTTAATGTTATACACCTTGTAAACACATGAAACTGGTCATTCGCAGGAGCATATGCGAATGAGACTCAGTCGTACGACTGAGCCATGCTAATAGACTAGTCGTGCGACTGAGAGATGCGATTGGGGCATTCGTAAGACTGAGCCATAAGAATGGTCCAGTCGTACGATTGAACCATACGTATGGTCCACTCGCACGAATGGGCCCAGTCGCATCTAATATGGGCCAAGCCTATATATACCAGTTTCAATGTGTAAAAGCCTAAGGGTTTTAGATAGTGTGCCCGGCGCCCAGCGCTGCGGGATGAGAGGGGAGATCATGCTCGATCTCCCCTTGCCAAAGTCTTGATTCTTAAGTTGTAACGAGCTTAAAATCATTATGTTTTATCAATAAAATCATTCGATTATTGTTCGTACTTTTGTTTATCTTTTGGTTTTTATCCTTCCGTCAAGAACGTGCTCGGATGTCTACCGATCCAGTGACTTCACAATTGGTATCAGAGCCAGGTTACTGCTAGAATGATCTAACAATCATTCTAGCAACCCGAGCTCTTGATTTCTGGATCAAAGTTCAGTTCTTTGACGTTAAACCCACTTCGTGTTCTTTGTGTTCATCTTGTTTTGCTCAATCTCATTGCGTGTGATGTTTGTTTGTTAAAACCAGAATCGGAATCTTCTTCAGATCATAAAAACGAATCCAGTGATACAAATTTTGTTTTGTATCTCGTCCAAATCATCGGATTAGGGTTTTTCAGCCTTGTGGCGGCTGCAGATCTGGTTTTATGCGTTCAGACCCGTTCATGCGATTGGGCCATGCGACTGGGCCTCATTCGCACGATTGAACCATTCGTATGGTCCATTCGTACATCTAACCCATTCGGAGTATCCATTCGCAAGAATCACCCATTCGTACGTATGTCTTCATTCATCTGTTCAAGTCGCACGAATGAGCTGTGTACCAGACAAAAAAAAATAGTCTGGAACAGCTTCTTGCACGAATTTTTCCCTAAACCATTTTATCAGTCGGGAAGCTTTCTGAAAAAGTCTGGTAAAATAAATTTTTTTGGGAAAATTATCGGGTCATTTTCGGTACATGTTCGGGTCAATAGTGAAGATTGTCCTGGAGAGTCTATGCAAGAGTTGAGGATGAGCAAAGCACATTCACCCTGAGTTTCTTATGTCAAACAAGTTCGATGGATACCCCATTATTCGTTGGACTTCCAGAATCGGTAAATGTTGTTAGAACACGAAAGAGAGAAGAGAAGATGTCAGCTGTCGGTGCTGATTTTGTGGGTAGTCAGAAGCATCTGACTATTTATGGGCCAATCAAGTTATATTTATCCGCACAGAGAGGATTCTCATTCTTAGGGGGAATCCATGTATAGAGAAATTGAAGACGTAATCAGAAAGTGATGATATGAGAAGGTTTCTGATGATGAATCTTCGTGCATGCTGATTTGTTTGATATTGTCAGCTGTGGATTGGAACCTTCAACCTTTTGCCCAATACATCATATGAAGACGACAGGAGAGCACAATGTATATATATTGGGATATGCTGAACGTGAGGGGGAATTTCTACAGTTGGAAATGTTAAACAAGTTAGACTGTGTGAAGATTGAAGCAATGGAAAACTGGTCATGTCATTATCTGGAAAAATCAGTCATTTGGGGAATCTTACTGCTATGATGGTGTTCTGCAAAGTAAACGAAAGCTATTATGCCTAAATTCATTTTCAGGGATATTGTGGTAACCTGACGGATCGGCAATGTTGGCTAATATGGTTGTTCGTTTGATTCTATTGGAAACCAGAGCAAAGATTGACTGAAGATTGTAAGAGGTGTTATCTACTATTCGCAAGCAACGTCCAAGGGGGAATTTGTTGGAGCATATGTAGTCATATATAGTGTGTTCGTCGCTTGACGAATAGTCTAGGCTTAATGTTATACACCTTGTAAACACATAAAACTGGGTCATTTGCAGGAGCATATGCGAATGAGACTTAGTCGTACGACTGAGCCATGCTAATAGACCAGTCGTGCGACTGAGAGATGCGATTTGAGCATTCGTAAGACTGAGCCATAAGAATGGTCCAGTCGTACGATTGAACCATACGTATGGTCCAATCGCACGAGTGGGCCCAGTCGCATCTAATATGGGCCGAGACCTATATATACCAGTTTCAATGTGTAAAAGCCTAAGGGTTTTAGATAGTGTGCCCGGCGCCCAGGCGCTGCCGGATGAGAGGGGAGATCATGCTCGATCTCCCTTGCCAAAAGTCTTGATTCTTAAGTTGTAACGAGCTTAAAATCGTTATGTTTTATCAATAAAATCATTCGATTATTGTTCGTACTTTTGTTTATCTTTTGGTTTTTATCCTTCCGTCAAGAACGTGCTCAGATGTCTACCGATCCAGTGACTTCACAATGTGACTGATAATGGGAACTGATAGACTACTGTGATGGTGGTGAGTGGTGGTTATGGTGATGGTGATGGAGAAAAAGAGTGGATGGTGGTGGTGGGTTGTGGTGATGGAGATATGAGAGACGGAGAGAAAAACTCATAAAAGAGTTAATAGTGGTGGTGGGTTGTTGTTGTGCTGATATCCATTTTTGTTTTTTTATTATAAGGGGCATTTTAGTCTTTTATACAAAAGAGTTAACAGAAAAACTCATACCGTTAGTCATTTAAATTTAAATGGTTACATAATAAAAACATTAATGATGCAAATGGTTAAAAATATAAACGTCAGGTATGCAAATCAATACTTTGAAACTATAGGGATGCAAACGGTTAAAATGGATAAAAGTAAGGACGCAAATAGTAATTTACTCTAAAACATATTATATTTAAACCGTTTGTTTTGATCACGTGTTACGAGGCCTCGTTTTTCAATAAAAAGTATAGACCTTGGCACCAGAACGAAAGAACAATCTACTATATGTTAAATAACTTTTTTTCTTATAAACTTGGTCTACATATTTGTTAAATGATAAAAATAATTAAATACAAAAAGCTTTTAACAAAGGTGTGTTGTTTAGTAGCACACCAACCTATGACGAGTGTTGATTTCATATGATACAATGTTTTATAAATAATTTTTTCTATTCTTTTTAAACAAAATGGAATTAAACAAAAAGGAAAGACATATTAATTAACGTAACTTCTAAAAGTTCTGGAATTTATTTTTTATATACTAAAAGAATCATGAATATGATGAAAATAAAATTGCAAAAACAGAATAAGTGCGTGTTAGATTGAAATTAATAAAAGAGTAAAATAATTATTCTATAATTCTCGTAGAAGACATAAACGAATTTATTTGTTGCAGATGTGGATTAGTATTTTTTTCAGTTAGATTAAAATTTATGTTTTTGATGGTCTGAAATATTGAGACGTATTTATTTTATTAATGTGAAAATTTAGTAAATTGGGCCTTCAATTCATGTGTTTTGACAAACAATATTGTTTCACTCCGTCAATAGGATATTTATTATACCGATAAACCAATAATTTAATACTATTTCAGTTTCACCTACACTATTAATATCGTAAAAAGTTTCATTAACTTATATTAACTAGTGAACTAACTCGCCGCGCGCCGCTATGTGTCATTATCAAGTATAAAATATAATCGACTCTGCTTGTTTTCAAACTAAATTTACGTAAAACATGGAGTAGCACGAATTTGTACCATCAAATAAAAACATATTTTATTTAAATCGACTATATTTTAAACACAATTTACGTTAAAACGTAGAACAACTCAAAACGTATATCAAAATAATCAAGTGCGGGAAAGCCATAGGCGACATGATAAAGCATATATTACATTCGCTGTAACACATTTCCTAACAAAATTTACTCAAAACATAGAGTAACTCGAATTTATACCAACGAAATAAAATTATAATATTGACCCAACTTATTGCAAATAAAATTTACACATAAAATAAACACGTATTATTATATAATAAATTTTTTTAAGATAGATATAATTTGAACTACTATTATTTATACGAGAAACTAAAATATGAGTTAATTAAGAAAGCATGCAATTATAGTGAATGTTAAACTCGAACCAGGGTCTTATGTATGATAAAAAAGCTCAAAAGCCAGCAACATAGATGTCATTCCATGTTTCAATTTTGCTATATATAATATATAATATAAAAAAAAATAAAAATAAAAAAATCCCCACCTATATATATATAATAATAATAATAAAAAAAATAAAAAAAATCAATAAAAATAAAAAAAGCCCCACCACCGACATCTTAGATTAATTAGTAATAGAATACCCTCATTATACTTCACCCCAAAACCCACCGGCGGCCACCAAGCACCACCACGTCTACATCGCCATTGACCATCGACCATCAAACACCCACTACACATCGAATCCCATCACTGACAACTTAAGGTTTCGAAAACACTTTTGTTCTCACCCTCTGAGTCCAGCACCCCAAATCAAAGATCTTCACTAGACAACTAGAGCTCGGTGATGGTGATGACGATAGCCAAATCGTCAAGTATGAACCTCGTATCAAGTAGTCGTAGATGGTGATGACGAGGGTCAAATCGTTACCCTTTGTTTTTTGTCATCAACAATCACAGGGAAAGAGGGGGAGAGAGAGGGATGGGAGAGAGAGGTAGGGAGGGAAGAGGGATGGGGAGAGAGGGAGGAGGGAGGGAGGGAGGGAGGGAGGGAGGGAGGGAGAGGAGGGGGAGAGAGGGGGAGAGAGAGAGAGTAAAACATATCCAATTGAGGATTTAGAGAGTAAAGAAATATCCAATAGATAATTTAGAGAGAGAAACATGTTAATCTTAAATTTTGTTATAAAAGTTGTAAGATTAACTTTTTTTTGGGAATGGCTAAGATCTTGGATGTAAACCTACTCTTTCGGGCTATGTCCAAGGTCGACTACTCTACCGCCCACAAGACCCAGCCCCCCCGATGCGCAGGAACCCGGGATAAAGCCTAGATTCGTCCCCTCACCCAAATGTCCCTCCAACTGGCACAAGTGTGATTCGAACCTAATACCTCCACTTTGGGAGGGCAGACTCTTAACTACTGGATCAAGTTGTTGGGACAATTGTAAAATTAACTAATATTAGTGTATTACTTATATTATATGAATAGTTGTGAGTATTTGTAAGTTAAAAAAAGTTCTATTGCTTATCTGTAAATTTGATAATACACTATACATCCCCTTATAATATTTTTATTATTTTTAAAAATGATTATTAGTAAAAAAGATAGAAAATGTAATGAAAAAGTATAAAAAATATTATTTATTAAAAATAAAAATAGTGTTTTTAGTGTAATTAACTCATTATAAGAATGAAAGAAATAGGATGTGAATGTTTTAAGGGCATTCACAATCCGTTCTCCATCTTCATCATTATAATCACAACTAAAATTACTATCCCTTTCTCTTCTTTTCATTAAATAATACCTTTATACATTTATTATTATATTTTTATTTTTCACTTAAACTTACTTTTAAAATGTCAAAAAATTATAAAATTATATAATATTTTACTAAATATAAAAAAAAAATTAATATCCTCTGTTCCACGCGTAAAACCACTCAAAACAATTACTTATTTATACTATATATAAAGTATATGAGAGGGGTATTTAAAATATCATAAAATTAAGAACACTTACTATATTTAATGCATTAGATACAACTACTTTTGAGGGTAAAAGAGTATTTATAACGTTATTTACAAATTACTCCTTATAATTAGTTATAAAATAACCTTACACTTACTAACACTTGCATAAAATTATATATGTGTCCGGTTCAAATACAAAGTCCAAATTATGTAAAAAGTGTGAGAAGCAATCAGGGATTGACATGTGGCATATTTTTAAAAATAGAAGTAGGGGTATTTTAGGAAGTGTAATTTATTAACAGAATTTTCAATACTTCAGCGATCGACCATTACACTGTACGATTGAGGTTTCCAACAGATTTTTCACTTTATCGTTGAAGATTCAAACAATCGAATCGTTGAAATTTTCAATTGATCAATCGTTGAAGATTCAAACAATCGAATTTTCAATTTCAATCGCTGAAGATTGCTTTACATCAATTACTTCAGCGATGTCGACGAGAGATTATCAATTTGGTACGTATGAGGACGATTATATACTGCAATTGAAATAGTATGTTAATTTTGGCACCGTAATTTTGTCGTTTTGATCATCGTTCTGTCTATACTGTATGATTTTCTGTGAATTTTGTTATTGATTGACATCATCATTATGTCATAGGTATCATCATTGTGTCATAGGTATCATCATTGTGTCATAGGTATCATCATTGTGTCTTTTGTATCGTCATTGTGTCTATACTGTTAGATTGCTCTGGACATTATCAATTTGTTGTTGAACATATTTTATAAATATTAGTTATGTTATATGATACTATTTATACTGATTGTGTCAGGTTTAGAGGGTCATTGTGTCAACCAAGCATGATTGTGTCAAATTCTATCTTTGTGTCATCTATTTGTGAAGGTTCATTGTGTCATGTTTGGGGATTCATTGTGTCATGAAAGCTGCTTATAATGTGTCTTTTTGTGAAGGTTCATTGTGTCATGAAAGCTGCTTATAATGTGTCTTTTGTAAAGGTTCATTGTGTCATGATTGGGGATTCATTATGTCTTTATGTTGTGTCTTTTTATGACTTGTTGTTTTTATTCATATAGATGCTGAAAATTACAAAGATGTTGGGCAACAATGTGTATCCCCAGGTTCTGGAAGAGTATGAATCATGACACAATGAATCCCCAAAGACATTGTTAGCATGAATCATGACACAATGAATCCCCAAACCATGACACAATGAATCCCCAATCATGAAACAATGAGCTTTCACAAAGACATTATTAGCAGAAATCGTGACACAATGAATCCCCAAAAGCATGACACAATGAATCCCTAATCATGACACAATGAACTTTCACAAAGACATTATTAGCAGGAATCATGACACAATGAATCCCCAATCATAAAACAATGAGCTTTCACAAAGACATTATTAGCAAGAATCATGACACAATGAATCCCCAAACCATGACACAATGAATCCCCAATCATGGCACAATGAACTTTCACAAAGACATTATTAGCAGAAATCGTGACACAATGAAACCCCAAACCATGACACAATGAACTTTCACAAATACATTATTAGCAGGAATCGTGACACAATGAATCCCCAAACCATGACATAATGAATCCCCAATCATGAAACAATGAACTTTCACAAAGACATTATTAGCAGAAATCGTGAGACAATGAATCCCCAAAAGCATGACACAATGAATCCCTAATCATGACACAATGAATCCCTAATCATGACACAATGAACTTTCACAAAGACATTATTAGCAGGAATCATGACACAATGAATCCCTAATCATGACACAATGAACCTTCACAAAGACATTGTTAGCATGAATCATGACACAATGAATCCCCAAACCATGACACAATGAATGCCCAATCATGAAACAATGAGCTTTCACAAAGACATTATTAGCAGAAATCGTGACACAATGAATCCCCAAAAGCATGACACAATGAATCCCTAATCATGACACAATGAACTTTCACAAAGACATTATTAGCAGGAATCATGACACAATGAATCCCCAATCATAAAACAATGAGCTTTCACAAAGACATTATTAGCAGGAATCATGACACAATGAATCCCCAAACCATGACACAATGAATCCCCAATCATGACACAATGAATCCCCAAACATGACACAATGAATCCCCAATCATGACACAATGAACTTTCACAAAGATATTATTAGCAGAAATCGTGACACAATGAAACCCCAAACCATGACACAATGAACTTTCACAAAGACATTATTAGCAGGAATCATGACACAATGAATCCCCAAACCATGACACAATGAATCCCCAATCATGAAACAATGAACTTTCACAAAGACATTATTAGCAGAAATCGTGAGACAATGAATCCCCAAAAGCATGACACAATGAATCCCTAATCATGACACAATGAACTTTCACAAAGACATTATTAGCAGGAATCATGACACAATGAATCCCCAATCATGAAACAATGAGCTTTCACAAAGACATTATTAGCAGGAATCATGACACAATGAATCCCCAAACCATGACACAATGAATCCCCAATCATGAAACAATGAACTTTCATAAAGACATTATTAGCAGAAATCGTGACACAATGAAACCCCAAACCATGACACAATGAACTTTCACAAAGACATTATTAGCAGGAATCGTGACATAATGAATCCCCAAACCATGACACAATGAATCCCCAATCATGAAACAATGAACTTTCACAAAGACATTATTAGCAGAAATCGTGACACAATGAAACCCCAAACCATGACACAATGAACTTTCACAAAGACATTATTATCATGACACAATGAACATTCACAAAAGACACATTATAAGCAGATTTCATGACACAATGAATCCCCAAACCATGACACAATGAAGCTTTGCAAAGACATGACACAATGATAGATTTTTGACACAATAATGCTCGGTTGAAATTTCACAATGAAACCCCTAAATCATGACACAATGCATAGTTATATTTGACACAATAATGCTTGATTAGGTTTTACCTGTTTGTTCTTGCTCTTCGATTGGACTTATTCGTAGTGTTTGTGAGTTTATGCTTGTGGTTCTGGAGGTTTCCGAATGTTCATTAGACACTGAAGACTTTTTCGACTGTACGGGATCCATGTTTACGTTTGATGATTTCGTCGGAGATGGTTTTCGAGGAAAAGACGATGATGGAAGTTTTCGTCGAAGACGGTTTTGAATAGACTTTGAAAACGTTTTCGTCGGAGACGGTTTATTGTCAAATTACATTTTTACCCCTCCGCCTGTTAGCAGTTTTCCATTTATTTACAAGTTTGCCATCGCGTTTTTTTGAACCATTGATCTATTTTAAGTAGCTGATCCAACGGCCAGAACCACTTCTCACACTTTTAGAAATTATAGGCTTTGTAGCATATCTCAACTCATTATATATTATCTACCAATAAACCAAAAAAACTTAATATATTTTAAGATTTCAGCTATTTCTTTTAATTTATCACATTTAAAAATGTTTTGAGACTACAACTTAACCTATGTTTTTTAAATATTTTGGTGTAAACTTTTTGCTGAATGGATCTGTATTTTATGAGATACAATAAGTTAATGTATATATGTACAAGTAGTCATGCAAACCTTATTTATTTGGTATTTTAAATTTTAGTTTAGAAAAAATATAATAGACTTTTATAAAACTATTATAAAAATAACAAAAAAACTAAATGAATGTACCGGATGTAAAATGACACCCGTTACGTTGCACGTGCACCCTTCTAGTAATTTTAAAAGCACAATCACGAGAAATAAGATGCAAGTAAAAGTGCAAATTTATTTGGAGTGAAACTAAAACTAAAAATATAAAAAAGAAAGACTTGTTGTATGTGAGAGAAAGAGTGTGTGCGTGTGAAAAGAGTGAAGAGTCAACCAACCGACCCTTTTTACTGTGAAACCTTTTCTGATTGCTTTCTATTCATAATAAGCCTCCAATTCTTCCACACACATTATCTCCTTCTTCATCCTCCACACACACACACTCTCTCTCTCTCACACACACCCTCTCTCTACAAACTACACTAACAATTATTTTGTTTTCTTTAATCTTCAAGCTCATGATCCAAAACCCAACCTCAAGCATGCACCTTAGGGTTTCATAGCACCTTTGAATGACCCAAGAACTCTAGAGAGAGAAACACACACATACATAGTACTGTGTGTGAGAGAATCTTTACACCCCAATCTCAGTCAGAGAAAGATTTGATCGTGTTTCGATGGATTTGCGTAATGATATCGCTTAAAGATTGAATCTTTGAAGTGGGGTTCGCGTTTTTACATAAAAAAGCTGTGTTTTTTAGTGTTATTTCATGAGTTTTGGGGGTTTTCTTGATAACTCTCACGGCGGCGACGGTGGTGGCTCCGGCGGTGGCGCTAGAATCGTCGCTGATATCCCGTACAATATGCGCGGTGGCGCTAAATCAATGTTCTCATCCCCCGGCCTCTCACTTGCTCTTGTAATCGTTTGATTAATAATATTATTTTAGCATTTTTCCTGCCAATGGGTTGCGTTTGAGTGAAGTTATTTATTTATATTCGTCTTTTTTTTTTTTTTTACTTTTTCAGCAAACGACGATGGAGGGTGGTGGCGTTGGTGGTGGTGGTGGCGGTGGCGGTGGCGGTGGTGAGATCGGAAGAATGCCGGAAAGTTACGACACCGTCGGTGGTGGTGGCGGTGGCGGTGGCGGTAGGAGGAGCCGTGAGGAGGAGCACGAGAGTAGATCTGGTAGCGATAATATGGACGGTGGTGGCTCCGGTGATGATCCCGACGGAGACGACGGTAAACCACCGAGAAAGAAAAGATACCACCGTCACACTCCTCAACAAATTCAAGAACTTGAAGCGTAAGTATTCGAACTTTTGTTTACCATCTGTAACAGCCCAAGTAAACCGTATCAAGATATTGTCTTTTACTATCTGTTACAGCCTAAGTAAATCGTATCATGATATTGTCTATTACGTGGTGACTGGTGAGTAATAATAATATTATTTTTTGGGTTGTTTCAGGTTGTTTAAAGAGTGCCCTCATCCTGATGAGAAACAACGGTTGGAGCTTAGTAGAAGATTGTGTTTAGAGACTCGACAGGTTAAATTTTGGTTCCAAAATCGTCGAACCCAGATGAAAGTAAGATGCATCTTTGAGTGATTTGATGATAATATGTTGAAAGATTGAATGTTTTTTATGTTGAAAGTTTTGATTTGTATGTAGACACAATTAGAGCGGCATGAAAACTCGATTCTCAGGCAGGAGAACGATAAGCTTCGGGCGGAAAACATGTCGATTCGAGAGGCGATGAGGAACCCTATGTGCACGAATTGTGGTGGTCCGGCGATGATCGGTGATATTTCGTTGGAAGAACAGCATTTAAGGATTGAGAATGCTCGGTTAAAAGACGAATTGGATCGCGTTTGCGCGCTTGCGGGGAAGTTTCTTGGGCGCCCCGTCTCGTCCATGGCTCCTCCCATGCCGAGCTCCAGTTTAGAGCTCGGCGTTGGGGGAACCACTTCCACCACCTCCAAGGAGGTGGTGGTAGTGGCGGGGTGGTTAGTTCAACCACCTCGCCACTGCCTTTAGGACCACCGGATTTCGGTGTGGGAATCTCTAGTGCATCGTCGGTTGTACCGTCTTCTAGAGCGAGTAATACCGTGATGGGAATCGATCATTCTCTTGAACGATCCATGTATCTCGAGCTCGCCTTAGCTGCCATGGATGAGTTGGTGAAGTTAGCCCAAACCGACGAGCCACTTTGGATCCGGCCCTTAGAAGGGGGCCGTGAGATCATGAATCAAGATGAGTATTCTCGGGTTGTCACCCCGTGCATCGGGCTTAAACCGAATGACTTTGTCTCAGAGGCCTCGAGGGAGACAGGAATGGTGATCATCAATAGCCTGGCTCTTGTTGAAACTCTAATGGATTCGGTAATCGTGTATAGCGCGTATACGACTTGTTTTGATTATTATTTCTTGTGAGTTATGCTAATTTATGTTTATGGTTTGATCAGAACAAATGGCAGAAATGTTTCCTTGTATGATTGCAAGAACTTCAACAACAGATGTGATTTCAACTGGTATGGGAGGAACAAGAAATGGTGCACTTCAGTTGGTAATTATATGTTCAAATCCCTAATTACTTTGTTAATCACGTACAATTATGTTTTTGATATAAGTTTATTGTAGATGCACGCCGAGCTACAAGTTCTTTCACCGTTGGTTCCGGTCAGAGAAGTCAACTTTCTCCGGTTTTGCAAGCAACACGCGGAGGGCGTGTGGGCCGTGGTTGACGTGTCAATCGATACGATTCGTGAAACACACAGGTGTTTTTGAATTGTCGTAGGCTTCCTTCGGGTTGTGTTGTTCAAGATATGCCCAATGGCTACTCTAAGGTAAATATCAAGTCCACTTTTGACTTTATAAAGTTGCAAATCCATATTGATGTTTATGGTTTCATAGCTCTAAATGTGTTGTGATATATACGGAGTTCTATAGAATAATGTGATTGTCGTTCCTTTTTCGATAACTATAGCGATTCTCACCGATTCGAAGGCTTAAATTTGATCGGTTTGAGTATTAAAGTCATAGTTTTAATGCTTCTTTAGCATTTATGGAGTTTATCAAGTAGGTGTGCTTGGCCTTAGTCTTTAATGAGTTTTGTTGACACATCTCATCACTCAATGACTCAAAACCTTAATATTTAGCTCATAAACACGACTGCTTACCTAAATGTACAACTTTGAATGCATGTTTCACAACTTTCAATGCGTAATGTACAAGCATTGAAATACGGATGCCAACGTATGTGAACAACTTTAGATGCACATTTTACAACTAAACTTGCACAATGCTCACATATGTTTTCTCAACTCTGCAATGCTTGAAACTTAGTTTAGAGATAGGATTGCTCACTAAAAGTATACATCTCTATGCACATTGTACAACTTTAGATGCACAACATACGCGTCCTTTTGCGCACCTCTTACATTCGCGTGATCTTTTCATGTCTAGGGAACTTGTCAAGCTTAAAACCTCAAAAACTTAGTTGGAAAACTAAAAAAAACTTTTATCTAGGTGTACCACTCGTCATGCGGATGTTACAACTCATTCCCGAAGTTCTTGATCCGCGTGACGTCTTTTTCGTCTAGTGATTACTCACATAACTAGCCAGTTGCCACATTTTCATCGACAAGATTCATTTCCACATGAATTTTATAACACATATGGGAACCTTCTCAAATGCTATTTTATTCACCTTAGATGCTGTTTTTGACTTATCGAAGCATCGGTACTCCTTAAATCAAGCATACGAAATCAGATTCGATTATTTTATATCGTTTCTCGTAGTTCTCTATTATAATATAGAATAGAAACATCTAACTGTTCGATTTTCCGAGCCTTGAGACACATTTATTATTCGAATCACCTTGATCCTGACTACTTTTAATAGTTAATACCATCGATTCGCATAAAACTATTGTTTTGATGTTTCTATTCTTACTCCTTGACCATTTTTATGTCATTTTGTATGTATTTTATTGCATAAATCATGGTGAAGATATTAAATATTTGTTGTAGTAACTAGTAACCTTTATATGAATATATTATGTCTCTCATCGAGCCCATTTCCAAGATTTGTCATCTACTATAGATTCATGTTATTTTAATTCCAGGAGTTATATAATTAATTTATGAAAATATGGTCTTCGAACGCGTTGTTTATTCTTGTAAGTTATGTTATTTTTATTATTTTTTTTTTAAGGTTACATGGGTGGAACATGCTGAGTATGATGAAAGCGTAGTTCACGAGCTTTACCGACCTTTGATACATGCTGGGATGGGGTTCGGGGCCCAACGGTGGGTGGCGGCTCTCCAACGACAATGCGAGTGTCTCGCCATTCTTATGTCATCTGCAGTGCCTACTAGAGATAACACCGGTACATTTTTTGTCATCTAAGCGTTACAGCTTTATATACACAGGGTTATTTATGATCATTTGTATTGGTTTAAATGTTTAATCGTGATTACTTTGCTACGTATATGCAGCGATAACCGCGAGTGGAAGGAAGAGCATGTTAAAACTAGCACAAAGAATGACCGATAACTTTTGCGCGGGAGTTTGCGCGTCTACAGTCTACAAATGGAACAAGCTACGCGCAAACAACGTCGACGAAGACGTGCGGGTCATGACTCGACAAAGCGTTGACGACCCCGGTGAGCCACCAGGCATCGTTTTAAGTGCAGCTACTTCGGTCTGGTTGCCCGTATCGCCCCAACGACTGTTTGATTTTCTTCGTGACGAACAGCTAAGAAGCGAGTGGGATATCTTATCCAACGGTGGACCCATGCAGGAAATGGCTCATATAGCCAAGGGTCAAGATCATGGCAACTGCGTCTCCCTCCTCCGTGCCAGCGTAATCTTTCCATCCCCTCGATCACGCTTCTTTCAGAACTAATAATATTATATCGCGAGAACCACATGATACACTTATATGATACACTTTTATGAATAATGAATATGATACAGAAGTAGTTATAGTTATATAAACAAGTGTATTATATGGTTCTCGTATTATTATCGTTGGATTATGGATGAGTTGTGAATATAGGTCGGCATGAAAGTGGTAATTAAGTGGAAAAACAGGGGCAAAAGGGGAATTTGATAATAGGGGTCTATTTCAGATCTAACGTACAGAGTGAACTTTATTTAAAAAGTTTTTGTTCAAGTAATTTTCATCTGAAAGTCAAAAACACACACACACACACACACACACATTGTTTGCATGTGAGAGGGGACAGTGGACCTTTCTGGGTTCAGACCGTACGACACCGTTTTGGTTTTTGGCAAGTTTTCCAATGCAGTTGACTCCATTGGATAGTGACCACACAATGACTAATTTCTCTTTTATCTTCTTCCTTTCTTATAATAATAATAATAATAAAGAACCGCGTATTACACCTGTACATAATGCTTTAAATCTGATACATTAGACAGTTACATAACCGGCCCACTTTGATTATCTTCTATACATTGTGTACGTAGACGTGTATTATGTGGTTCTTGCAGTTAGGGGTGTAAACGAGCCGAGCCGAGCCCGAGCTCGCTAAGGCTCGAGCTCGGCTTGTTTTGGTTTTAGGAAAATGATTATTCTTTTTTTATTTTTATTTTTGTGGTTACAGGCGATAAATGCTAACCAGAGCAGTATGTTGATTCTACAAGAAACATGTATCGATTCAGCGGGGTCGCTGGTGGTGTACGCTCCAGTGGATACACCAGCCATGCATGTGGTGATGAACGGTGGTGATTCGGCGTATGTGGCACTTCTGCCATCAGGTTTGCCATAGTCCCGGATGGGCCCGGGCCTGGTAATCGTGGGGTGTCCGAGGCAGAAAATGGCGGGGTCGGGGGCGGCAGTGGTGGCGGGTCGGGTGGATCTCTTTTGACTGTCGCGTTTCAGATCCTTGTGAATAGCCTTCCTACTGCTAAGCTTACGGTGGAGTCGGTGGAGACGGTTAATAATTTGATATTATGTACTGTGCAGAAGATCAAAGCAGCCCTTCCATCTGACAACTAATTTTGTGGTGTAATAGGCCTTTTGGGACCAGGAAATTATTGGGTATGATTGATTGATAAAGATTTGTCATACCTCATAATTTTCGCCGTGGTGGTGGTGGTCTGGTGGTGGTCTGGTGGCGTGTGACGGTGGTGAATGACTGAATGTGAATGATAATCTTTTAGAAATTTTTGAGGTGAGTCAAGAACGAACCGTGCTTGACAACTCTTGCTTTGTTGTAGGAACCGCCTGAGATGCAGTCGGTTGTTTACAACAAAGCAAAGGTGGTGGTTCGGGTATTGACTCGGTCAACTTGGTCGGGTCAGGTGAGGGTGTGCGATTGGATGATTGTCAAGTGTGTCCTGAAGGGTTTTTGGTCATTTTGGCTTTTATTTTTGTATGAAAGGCTTATTCATGAGGTTTTGATATTATGACTAATCTTAATTTGTGGGTATTAATTTCTGTGTTAATACTTTAAGATATAATTCTGTCTTTTAGTTTTTTTTTTGTAACTTAATTATATGTATGAATTTTATATTAGTAATGATATTTGTATTTTCTTCTTCAGAATTAGTTTTTTTTTAACGCTGTGGCCTTTTAAAATGTTTATATGGTGGCATGCTATATGTTTTATTGAAACTAGGTTTTGGCGCGCGTTGCCGTGCGTATGCGAGTTAAATCAAAAATAAAATGAAGGTTCAAAATCATAAAATAGTAAAATACACAAATAAAACACACCAAAATCCTAAATCTATAACAAACCAGAACATGCAGAACCCAAAAACTAAATAAAAGCCCAACACTATACACAAAACAAACGAAAATCAAAGCCATAAAAAAGCGACACAGTCCAAAATAGAAAACCGACGAAAAGGAAAGCCCCAAAAGGAGCAAACAAAAGAAAAACCCAAACTTTAATAGCGAGAATCATCAGTGTAAGGCCCCGATCCCGGGCACCTTACGGTTGGTCATCATCGCACGTAAAACATACATTTAATACATGATCATAAAATACGCAGCGGAATTATAAAATATACATTCTCATTTCATCATAAAAGCTTTTACATCATTGTCTTGCTTACAAATTACAAGCTTTTCCTTACATTGCCTAGTTATACTATGATTGCTGCTGATGCATAAGAGAACGAGGATAATCTCGTTTATTCGAATCCTCAGCAATCATAGGGTCATATAGTGACCTCTACCGAAAGAAAATAATAAAAAGAAAATATATTCTTCTTCGTTAAGAAGATATTAAATTCAAATATATATTTTCTTCATAAAGAAGATTTCTTAAATAATCCTGTTTATCAGGATTCTCAAAAATCTTGCACTTGCATGCAACATGATGTGTTGCGTGCATTACGGGCCCACAACACATGATGTGGCAGCATAATCAAAAAGTGAATGCCATCCCAAAAGAGCTGAGTAGTCGCCTCGTGCCATCCTCAGCAACACTACCTGCCAACTGGAAACACATAAAAAGTCAGCGTTGCTGAGTGAGTTCTAGTTTTATAATAAAACATACTTCCATTCTTTATAACTGTTCTTACATACATGTGCTCACACATCATACGTACGCGTAGATAGTATTATTATTATCTTCATCATTCGTTCATTAATCATTCAATCGTGTACTAGTCATCATTCTCGTTCACTTTCATACATACATACTTTACATTCTTTCATTACTTCCGTTCGAACGTTTATTTCATTCATTCATACATTCGTTACGTTTGTTCGAACATTCTTTACATTCGGTGACATGTACAATACCCCCTTACATCATACATACTGCTGGTGCTGGACCTGTGGTAATCAACCACGAACGTTGTGCACATATGCTGATCCAGTCACCTGGGGTAGGTACCTGCACCACTTATCTTTTCACTTTACTTCTGGATCAATACCATATGCTATACCCCGAACGTTGTGCACAAATGCGGGTGCTGGACCTGTGATGATCAATCACGAACGTTGTGCACTAATGCTGATCCAGTCACCTAGGGCAAGCGGCAAGGATCCCATACATACTTCTGGTCAATCACAAAGACTGACCCCGATGTGCATCCTTCGGGGTAGCTAACCCGCACACCGTTGAGCTAACACCTGCCAGGGGTGTGCACCTCCTTTCATTTGCTTGCAAGCCTTACTTACATTCATTCATTCATTCGTTAATGCATGCATTCGTTCATCATGTCCCTTCTTTACTTATCTTTCACTTTACGTTCTTAATACATTCTTTTCATTCTTTCGTTCATTCACGTAAAGTTATTAAAAGATAACATACAGTTACATAAGGAACATAAGTATTTACAAATCATCAGTATTTATCATCTATCATGGCCACATCATACTTAACATACATACACTTCTCTATACATTTACATCAGCCCTATACGGGCGACTGAACCTATCTCAGTCGCATGTCCTCCATGCGACTGGACCATGCGATTGGGCTGTCATGCGAATGGGCATACAATCGGGCGATTGGATTTCCTTCCGTACGACAAGACACTATGCGACAGGGTTATATGCGACTAACTCTTAACCGTACGACTGAACTACCCTGCGATTGGACCTATGCGACTGAAACCCCCAATCGCATAGCCTACCATGCGACTGAGGCTCAATCGGGCGTCTGAGCCTCAATCGTGCGATTGGACATCAACTGTTCCTCATTCGGCCGAATGGCCCTTCAGTCGCATAACCCTAACTGGGCAGCGACTGGAGTTCTTCATACACTGTAGTCGCGAACCCCCGTCCCCACAGTCACCATAAACCCATTTTCAGCCCAATTCGACCCTCCTATGCCTCAGGGATTCCTACTAGGACCTCATACAAGCATATCATAGTCCTAATTCATACCATAAACTCATTACTCAAGATTTACCCAAATGGGTCAAACTTACACTATTTCAAAAATAGGGTTTATATGTGATTCCAGCCCCAAAATCGTTAGAAAACATGTAAATGAGGGTCCTAGAACTCACCTTAACAGGTAGAAGTTGATGAGCTTCGATTTAGCTTGCTTCTCGACAATCGGTCAGCACTTTCCCTCTTTCTTCACTGCTCTCGGTCGCCCTCTGCTCCCTTTCCCGACTGGAGTGTTGGGAAGGAGAGTGGAGCTGCTCCTCTTTTATACCCATAGCCCAGTCGCATCTGGTCCAGGGGCGACTGGACCTTCAGTCGCATCAACACTATGCGATTGGACCCCAATCGCACGTGTTCCATGCGGCTCATACTTTATTCGGGCGGTTGAACTCCAATCGTGCGGTTGAGCTTCAATCGGCCGAATAGCATGCGGTTGAACCTCCAGTCGCATAAATCCCAGGCGACTGAGGCTCAGTCGCACAACCTACCAAAAAGTCAAACTTTCGGGTGTTACAATCAGGTAGCGATAACGAAAGAAAGAAAGCAGTAACCCGGAGAGAGACAACGTCAATGAACCCTACAAATAAAAAACACGCGTCCAGATACAAAAAACCTCATCCTAAAATCTCGAACCCACACACAAAACAAACCATATTAAAACACAAAAAAAAAAAATTAAACACAAACAAATCTTCACTTCCCTCAGGTAACGCCAATACTGGAGCTTGGGTCAATCTCGTCTTCAGTTCTTCAAACGCCTTCTCTTGAGCTTGACCCCATTCGAACTTCACATACTTTCAGGTCAACTTGGTCAGTGGAGAAGCAATCTTAGAAAAGTCTTGGATAAACCTTCGGTAGTAGCCCGCCAAACCCAAGAAACTACGGATCTCGGACGGCGTCTTTGGAGACTTCCATTGCATCACTGCTTCCACTTTCGCCGGATCGACCATAATCCCGTCCGGATTTACCACGTGACCCAAGAATTGAACTTCACGCAACCAGAATGCGCACTTGGAGAATTTAGCATACAACTTCTCCCTTCTCAACGTCTCCAGAACTTCGTGAATGTGACCGGCATGCTCAGTCTCGTTCTTCGAATAAATCAAGATGTCATCGATGAATACAATCACTGATTTATCCAACATCGGCCGGCACACTCTGTTCATCAGGTCCATAAAAGCAGCTGGCGCATTGGTCAACCCAAACGACATGACGAGGAACTCATAGTGACCGTAGCGCGTACGAAAAGCTGTTTTAGGGATATCCTGCTCCTTCACCTTCAGTTGATGGTAGCCTGATCGAAGATCTATTCGTGAAAACCAACTCGCACCCTGAAGTTGATCAAACAAGTCGTCGATCCTCGGCAAGGGGTATCTGTTCTTTACTGTCAACTTATTCAGCTCGCGGTAGTCGATGCACATCCTCATACTACCGTCCTTCTTCTTTACAAACAGGACCGGAGCACCCCAAGGTGAGATACTCGGTCTAATGAACCCCTTATCCAGCAGTTCTTGTAATTGCTCCATCAACTCTTTCATCTCTGTCGGGGCCAATCGATACGGTGCTTTGGCAACAGGTTGGGCGCCTGGTATCAGATCAATCTGGAACTCGATCTCTCTGTCAGGTGGCAATCCCGATAAATCTTCCGGGAACACGTCTGGGAATTCACGCACAACCGGAACATCAGATAGTTGTGGTGTTGGCTTTTCTACATCCTTTACATAGCATAAAAAGGCGTTACATCCACGCCTCATACATTTCCCCGCCACTGCCATTGAGATCACCTTCGGAATCGTAGTAACCCGATCCCCGTAAACTGTCACTGAACTACCGTCGGGCGCTGTCAAACTGATCATCTTCTTGCGACACACAATGTTCGCCTCATAATCCGCCAACCAATCCATCCTAAGCACCAGATCGAAACCGCCTAACGTCATCGCAAATGGTTTAACTGGGAATTTGTGACCCTCAAGTTCTACATCGCAACCCTCAATTACCTCGGAAATCCTGGTGGTTTTTCCTATAGCCGTCTCTACATCAAACGGTACATCCACACGTCTTCTACTAACGGGCAATTTAGCACAAAGAGCAGCAGAAATAAAACTCCTACTAGCACCCGAATCAAATAATACAGAGGCTACAGTTTGGTTCACCAGAAACGTACCGGACACGACATCAGGGTCCGTCCTAGCCTCTTCCTGTGTCATCGTGAATGCTCTGGCGCTTGCTCTCGACCCTTCGCCAACTGCCTTCTTCACACCGGAACCCTCAGATCTCGGCTTCTTGCAATCTTTGTTCATATGACCACTTTCCCCACAGTTAAAGCACTTCAAGCCCTTACATTCTTTCGCCATATGACCTGGCTTTCCACACTTAAAACAAACATTCAGCCCCCATCTGCACTCACCACCGTGCTCTCTCCCACATTTCCCACACTTTCTCGACCCCGTACTTGACGTGACCACACGGCGATCATCAACCCGTGCCTTCTTGCTGCTTGTCGAAATATCACCTCGACCCAACCTCTTTCCCTGCCACTTCCTCTCATCACTCCCCTTCTTACTACCCTCAGCTTTTACCAGTGCAGCTCGTTCATCGAATAACCTTCCCGCCAAATCCACTGCCGACCTGAAAGTGCTGGGTCGGGCAGAAATCAAGTGCCAACGAATTTCAACTGGCAACCCCTGAATATACCGGTTGATCTTTCGAGACACCGGCGTCACTTCTCTGGCACCAACAGCGCCAACTCGTTAAACTTGGTGGTGTATTGTTGGTGGGTCATCGTCCCCGCCTCCAACTGCAGGAACTCTCTCTCAATTCTATCCATTTCCTGACGAGGACTGAATTCCTCGATCACCAGCCTCTTTAACTCAGCCCACTTCATCTTCCCTATAGCCCTGGTACCCTCGGCTTGGACTATATTTTTCCACCAGCACAAAGCCGACCCTGTGAAAGAGTGGGTAGCAAACTTCACCTTCTTGTCCTCCTGGCAATCACTAATATCGAGGACAACCTCCATTTCCATCACCCATTGGTGGGCATCATTAGCAGTACCAGAACCATCAAAGTTGGGGGCTTGCACCTCATGAATGCCCCATAGTTACAACCCCGGGCTGTCTCCCGTAACTGCTCTTCTTCCTCTTCCTCTTCATCATCGGATAATACTGCTTCTGCTTCTGTCTGTTGCTGTCTACCTGAGGACCGATTCCTCCCTCGTCTTTCATCATTGCGTACTGCCTTTATCACTTCGGTCACTACAGACGGTAAGATCGTCTGCATGACCTGGTGTACCTCCTCAACCACTGCCTCTTTCACCGAGGCCCTTAAATTCGCGCTTTCGTCCGCCTCCTCCTGATGAGGAATCTCGTCTTCCTCATGAACTACTTTTTCTGTCCTAGATCTTCCTCGCGTGTTACGCGGTTCAGCACCACATCCACCACCACGGGAAGCTTTAGATGATCTACCACCGACCATCTTCTATCACACTGAAAGATTCAAACACCAACACGGTCATTCAAGGAAATAGCTCAGTTTATGTTAAGTATAGTAAGTCCCTAATTACAGTGGCCAGTTGTGATTAGCCACTTACTCTACTCTTCATACCCCGAGCATTACCTGTCCTGACTACATTAGTAACTAAGTCTAAAAGTACACATAAACACATAACATGCGCACGTAACACTGGTTAACTTTCAAGAAAATACCTGATGGCACGCAACTACTCAGATGACATTCTCTTCCTTTCTGTCCCATTCTCAGTTTAAGTTTAGGTTTATTTTGAAAATTTACCCATTTTACTTAAACTTTTGCTCTGATACCAACTTGTAAGGCCCCGATCCCGGGCACCTTACGGTTGGTCATCATCGCACGTAAAACATACATTTAATACATGATCATAAAATACGCAGCGGAATTATAAAATATACATTCTCATTTCATCATAAAAGCTTTTACATCATTGTCTTGCTTACAAATTACAAGCTTTTCCTTACATTGCCTAGCTATACTACGATTGCTGCTGATGCATAAGAGAACGAGGATAATCTCGTTTATTCGAATCCTCAGCAATCATAGGGTCATACAGCGACCTCTACCGAAAGAAAATAATAAAAAGAAAATATATTCTTCTTCGTTAAGAAGATATTAAATTCAAATATATATTTTTCTTCATAAAGAAGATTTCTTAAATAATCCTGTTTATCAGGATTCTCAAGAAATCTTGCACTTGCATGCAACATGATGTGTTGCATGCATTACGGGCCCACAACACATGATGTGGCAGCATAATCAAAAAGTGAATGCCATCCCAAAAGAGCTGAGTAGTCGCCTCGTGCCATCCTCAGCAACACTACCTGCCAACTGGAAACACATAAAAAGTCAGCGTTGCTGAGTGAGTTCTAGTTTTATAATAAAACATACTTCCATTCTTTATAACTGTTCTTACATACATGTGCTCACACATCATACGTACACGTAGATAGTATTATTATTATCTTCATCATTCGTTCATTAATCATTCAATCGTGTACTAGTCATCATTCTCGTTCACTTTCATACATACATACTTTACATTCTTTCATTACTTCCGTTCGAACGTTTATTTCATTCATTCATACATTCGTTACGTTTGTTCGAACATTCTTTACATTCGGTGACATGTACAATACCCCCTTACATCATACATACTGCTGGTGCTGGACCTGTGGTAATCAACCACGAACGTTGTGCACATATGCTGATCCAGTCACCTGGGGTAGGTACCTGCACCACTTATCTTTTCACTTTACTTCTGGATCAATACCATATGCTATACCCCGAACGTTGTGCACAAATGCGGGTGCTGGACCTGTGATGATCAATCACGAACGTTGTGCACTAATGCTGATCCAGTCACCTAAGGCAAGCGGCAAGGATCCCATACATACTTCTGGTCAATCACAAAGACTGACCCCGATGTGCATCCTTCGGGGTAGCTAACCCGCACACCGTTGAGCTAACACCTGCCAGGGGTGTGCACCTCCTTTCATTTGCTTGCAAGCCTTACTTACATTCATTCATTCATTCGTTAATGCATGCATTCGTTCATCATGTCCCTTCTTTACTTATCTTTCACTTTACGTTCTTAATACATTCTTTTCATTCTTTCGTTCATTCACGTAAAGTTATTAAAAGATAACATACAGTTATATAAGGAACATAAGTATTTACAAATCATCAGTATTTATCATCTATCATGGCCACATCATACTTAACATACATACACTTCTCTATACATTTACATCAGCCCTATACGGCGACTGAACCTATCTCAGTCGCATGTCCTCCATGCGACTGGACCATGCGATTGGGCTGTCATGCGAATGGGCATACAATCGGGCGATTGGATTTCCTTCCGTACGACAAGACACTATGCGACAGGGTTATATGCGACTAACTCTTAACCGTACGACTGAACTACCCTGCGATTGGACCTATGCGACTGAAACCCCCAATCGCATAGCCTACCATGCGACTGAGGCTCAATCGGGCGTCTGAGCCTCAATCGTGCGATTGGACATCAACTGTTCCTCATTCGGCCGAATGGCCCTTCAGTCGCATAACCCTAACTGGGCAGCGACTGGAGTTCTTCATACACTGTAGTCGCGAACCCCCGTCCCCACAGTCACCATAAACCCATTTTCAGCCCAATTCGACCCTCCTATGCCTCAGGGATTCCTACTAGGACCTCATACAAGCATATCATAGTCCTAATTCATACCATAAACTCATTACTCAAGATTTACCCAAATGGGTCAAACTTACACTATTTCAAAAATAGGGTTTATATGTGATTCCAGCCCCAAAATCGTTAGAAAACATGTAAATGAGGGGTCCTAGAACTCACCTTAACAGGTAGAAGTTGATGAGCTTCGATTTAGCTTGCTTCTCGACAATCGGTCAGCACTTTCCCTCTTTCTTCACTGCTCTCGGTCGCCCTCTGCTCCCTTTCCCGACTGGAGTGTTGGGAAGGAGAGTGGAGCTGCTCCTCTTTTATACCCATAGCCCAGTCGCATCTGGTCCAGGGGCGACTGGACCTTCAGTCGCATCAACACTATGCGATTGGACCCCAATCGCACGTGTTCCATGCGGCTCATACTTTATTCGGGCGGTTGAACTCCAATCGTGCGGTTGAGCTTCAATCGGCCGAATAGCATGCGGTTGAACCTCCAGTCGCATAAATCCCAGGCGACTGAGGCTCAGTCGCACAACCTACCAAAAAGTCAAACTTTCGGGTGTTACAATCAGGTAGCGATAACGAAAGAAAGAAAGAAGTAACCCGGAGAGAGACAACGTCAATGAACCCTACAAATAAAAAACACGCGTCCAGATACAAAAAACCTCATCCTAAAATCTCGAACCCACACACAAAACAAACCATATTAAAACACAAAAAAAAAAAAAATTAAACACAAACAAAATAAACAAAAGAAAATTTTAAACATAAAAAAACAAAAAAAAAGAAAAAAAGGAAAAATCCACCACCGACCAAACCTTTTAATTAGAATAGTTATAAGAGGAAAAAACGGTGAAGGCGAGAGAAAACTATTAAAATAATATTTAACAATTAATTAATACAAATATACAATATAAAAAAAATAAAAAATGCAAAAATACAAAGATGAAAATTAAAAAGAAAAAGATACTTCAAGAAAATAAAACATTACACCTTTTTTTAAGAAAATGAAATTTCCTTGTGGTAAGTATCCTTGAAAGGTGGAGGTAGGGATGGCAATTATATCCGTACCCGTTGGGGAAACCCGAAACCCGAGAAAAATGGGATGAGTATGGGATCGGGTAAACATGTATGAGGTCGGGTATGGGTAAAAAAAATTCGCGGGTATGGGACGGGTATGGGATTATCTAAAATACCCGTTTATCCGACTCGATTACCCGATAACACATACCCGATTACCCGTTTATATACCCGAAATAATTTAATTTTATTCATTTATTTTAATTGTATCATAGTTGTTTAATTGGTTTTTCATATGTTAAGTATATATTAATATTATTATACATTATGTAAAACATATTTGTTTCTTAAAATCCTCAAAACAAAACCCCAGTAAACAAATGATTCTAATTATTTTGTGTCTTTTTGTTGGAGCATATATAGTCATATATAGTGTGTCCGTCGCTTGACGAATAGTCTAGGCTTAATGTTATACACCTTGTAAACACATGAAACTGGGTCATTCGCAGGAGCATATGCGAATGAGACTCAGTCGTACGACTGAGCCATGCTAATGGACCAGTCGTGCGACTGAGAGATGCGATTGGGGCATTCGTAAAACTGAGCCATAAGAATGGTCCAGTCGTACGATTGAATCATACGTATGGTCCAATCGCACGAATGGGCCCAGTCGCATCTAATATGGGCCGAGGCCTATATATACCAGTTTCAATGTGTAGAAACCTAAGGGTTTTAGAGAGTGTGCCCGGCGCCCAGGCGCTGCCGGATGAGAGGGGAGATCATGCTCGATATCCCCTTGCCAAAAGTCTTGATTCTTAAGTTGTAACGAGCTTAAAATCGTTATGTTTTATCAATAAAATCATTCGATTATTGTTCGTAATATTGTTTGTCTTTTGGTTTATCACCTTCCGTCAAGAACATGCTCGGATGTTTACCGATCCAGTGACTTCACACTTTTGTAAACATTGATATTATGTCGGTGTTTGTTTGCGTTTTTACAAACCGATCGTATTATGATGCAATGTTAATTTGAAATGCCGTTCTATTTTGATATTATGATGTAATTTAAAAAGATATCCGATGGGTACACCCATTGGGTAAGTTTTATATCATTTACGGGTGTACCCGATTACCCGCGGGTATCCCGATACCCGACGGGTAAATACCCGACTTATACCCGACGGGTTTTGGGGCGGGTATGGGACACTCTTTTGTAATCGGGTATGGGGTTGGGATCACTCATACCCGACCCATACCCGCCCCGTTGCCATCCCTAGGTGAAGGTAAGGGTCGATGAACACCATCTCTTCCTCATCTTGCCAATTCTGTTAGTACGATAGATTTTCCAGGTAAACTTCGTATGCACACCGAAACTACCCTTAAGTACAATGTGGATGTCGTTATCTTAGACTCCTTGAGAAGTGGGGAAAGCTACGAAGGCCCGAGAAGGCAAGAAGAAGACAAGGAGGAAGACGTTACAGAAAAGGACGATAAAAAATGAAATATTAAAGCCAATTAAAAATGAAAGGAAACTACACCTCCACCTCAATTCCTTGAAAGGTTTCAAAGCACAAAGAAAAAAACAAGAAGAATAAGAAATTACTGAGACTTTCTAAAAGATAAAGGTAAACATTTCATTATTAAAAACTCCTAAGATATGCAAAGTTCATAAAAGAGTATTGCACTTTGAAAAACAAGATATAAGCTAATGAAATGATAAAAGTAGGTGAGAATACTTTTGCAGTCATTCAAAAGAGACTGTACCCCAAAAGTGTAACTAGGGATCTACCGGCGTTCGAGCCACGCTTGACTTTGGAGTCTCTATTAACGTTTTACCGTACTTGTTTTTAAAACATTCCATATTTTTCATGTTTCAACGTCTAATTTAATTGCATACCATGTATTTAGTACACATATTTTTTGTTTATATTGTGGAACGCTCAATTTGGTGGGTTGGATTCTACTATGGTTTGTTTTGATTGACTTTTTATGTTTGATGTGGTCATGAGAGATAATAAAATACTTAGCGAAACCTTTAAATGTGTTGAACTTTTTAAGTCAGAAGAAAAATTGTGAAACATAAACCTTAAACAACTATGAAAATTTAAAAGGCTGTGCGAACCTTCTATTTGAAGTACAAGAAATGCAAAAATGATTTTAAGACTAACTGGTTGAGGTGACCCCTATACTTTATTAAAATATGTAGAAGGTGTACCCAAAAACAAATTATATATTATATATTATATATTATATATTATATATTATATAATATATATTAAAGACTTATGTCGGTGGATTTTTTTTCTTTTCATTTAAAGAATTAATATTCTATTCAAAGTTTTTTATATGGTTTTTTTTTGCGATCGGTTGCGATTCTGCTTCCGGCGGAGGAGGGCGATGGCCGCTTGGCTTGCCGTTTCCGGCGACGCCGCATGGCCTGTCGTCTTCGGACATCTGCGCCGCCACAAGTTTGGCCGGTTGCGGTTCTGTTTCCGGCGGAGGGCGATGGCCGCTTGGCTTGCCGTTTACGGCGACGCCGCTTGGCCTGTCGTCTTCGGACATCTGCGCCGCCACAAGTTCGGCCGGTTGCGGTTCTGCTTCCGGCGCAGGAGGGCGATGGTTGCTTGGCTTGCCGTTTCCGGCGACGCCGCTTGGCCTGTCGTCTTCGGACATCTGCGCCGCCATAAGTTCTTTGTTTCTCTCTGTTTTTTTTTTGTGTTACAAGATGTTGGTGGGATCAGTATACTTTTTTTGCTTTCCATTTCTGCCACAAATGTTTGTGGGTGTTTACTTAGGCCCACCATTTCTTTTCTTTTAAGTGGATGATCTGTTCATTTGATTCGGCGACGCCGCATGACCTATCGTCTTCGGACATCTGCGCCGCCACAAGTTTGGCCGGTTGTGGTTCTGTTTCCGGCGGAGGGCGATGGCCGCTTGGCTTGCCGTTTACGGCGACGCCGTTTGGCCTGTCGTCTTCGGACATCTGCGCCGCCACAAGTTCGGCCGGTTGCAGTTCTGCTTCCGGCAGAGGAGGGCGATGGTTGCTTGGCTTGCCGTTTCCGGCGACGCCGCTTGGCCTGTCATCTTCGGACATCTGCGCCGCCATAAGTTCTTTGTTTCTCTTTTTTTTATGTTACAAGATGTCGGTGGGATCAGTATACTTTTTTCGCTTTCCATTTCTGCCACAAATGCTTGTGGGTGTTTACTTAGGCCCACAATTTCTTTTCTTTTAAGGTGATGATCTGTTCATTTGATTTACAGTAGAGAGAGAGGGTTAGAGAGAGAAACATTACAAAAACGATTTGGATTGATTGTATTTTATACTAAATCGCATCACATACGACGCCGCCATAACTTTATAGGTTTGTTTTGGATGTGGGTTTGAGGTTTGGGGGTGCGGTTTTTTACGGGTTGTTGTCGGTTTCCTATTTTGGACTATGCGTATTCTTGCGATTTTGATGTTCGTTTGTTTTGTGTATGGTGTTGGGCTTTGATTTAGTTTTTAGTTCTATATGTTCTGGTGTGTTACGGATTTGAGGTTTAGATGTGTTTTACTTTGTGTATTTTGCTGACTTTTTGGTTTTGAACATTCATTTTGATTTTGGTTTCGGGTTACTTAAAACTCGCATAGACGCGACAATTATTTTAGTTTATCATATAATAATAGTAGTAGTTCAAATTATATCTATCTTAAAAAACTTTATTATATAATATTACGTGTTTATTTTAATGTGTAAATTTTGTTTTGAACGAGTTGGGTCAAATATTATAATTTTATTTCGTTGGTATAAATTCAAGTTACTCTATGTTTTGATGTAAATTTTGCTATGAAATATATTAGAGCGAATGTAATATATGCTTTATCATGTCGCCTTCTTTCCCGCACTTGCTTATTTTGACGTACATTTTGAGTTGTTATACGTTCGATAAAATTATTTTATCACTTTTACGAATTACGATGAAGTAGCCGTTAAGGTTATCGACGGAGTGAGAGTCGTAGCGGCGGGTTTGTTTTACCTTTCTACACGCTTTAGGATTTTACATTGGAATGGTAACTGTTACATTTTGTTTGACATTTGCGTTTTGATATTTGGGATCATGACGAAAGACCCCGTGCAACGCGCGGGGAAAAAAATCTAGTTAAAATATAACGATGTTTTGGTTACTTTTAAGGATTGTCTTAGGTTCCTTGGAGGATCATATGGCACCGCCACCCCTCTTTTGTTTGTCAGCAGTGTTAAACTTTTGACATGATAGTGTAAATTTTTATATAAATATCGAGTTCGTTCCCGCCTCTATGGAAGTGTTCAAGCTCCACGATTGGATTGTGTATAAACTTTCATTTGGGACCATGCCAATTTAGCGCCTTAAGGTTTTGTACTATAGTAATGTAGATGATCGGATGAGCTAATGACCCGTTAATAATTTAATTAGTCACTAAATAAAATTAAAAAATTTCTAAAATTTAGAAAATTTAAGTTGGGTTCTTATCACAAGAAGCATTTTGTTTTTGGAATTTGAGTTGAATGAAACTGAAATTGTTTTTCTTTCTCGATGATTTGTAGGCTTATTTATTTTTATTTGGATTTAGTATGATTGGTTTAGTCATTACGTCTAGATTTGCAAATAGTGTGTTGTAAACGAACAGATGGTTTAGTGAACAGTTTGTGAACCATTCAAAGGGACGTTCATTTATGTTCGTTCGTTTAATAAATGAACGAACATGAATAAGAAAATTCCGTTCGTTTAGTTAAATGAACGAACATGAACAGAGGCTGCATTCGTTCATTTATGTTCGTGACCGTTCAATAAGGTATTCGTTGACGTTCTTTTGAGTTCGTACATTTAAAAGTTATGTTTGTGATAATTATATTAACTACTTATTCATATTTGGTGATTATAATTATAAAATCAATATATGATGGTTTGTATTTATTAGTTTTAGGAAATTTCATCGTCTTCGTTTGTGTTCATTTACGTTTGTGAACAGTTCATGAGCATATTTGTAACATCCGTCATTTTCAAATTATAAACCCGAACCCGAACTCATTTTTAGTTTTCCATTATTAAATTATTTTAATAATTTTAATGGATTAAATGCAACTTACATTGTGAATTATTTATTTACTAATTATTTAAACAACTTGTAATAATTTATAAAGTTATAAATAATTCTTTTTGTATAGTTATAAAGTGTATTAATCATTTTATAATAAATAATTAAATGGAAAAGCTTACTTAAAAACTTATTAAGTTATAAAATGACTTTTAATAAACTTATAAATATTTATTAGTAGTTATAAGTTTTTATAAATAATTAAATTATAAAGTGTATAAGTTTTATGAAAGTTTAAAACTAAAATATAATTAATAAATGATTAATTTGATTTATTATTTAAATTAGTTTTTATAAGTCAAGGGTTTAATTAGTAATTTCTGAAACTTAATATAAAAGCTTCATACATGAAATAATAAAAGATAGATACTTCAGGGACCAAACTGTAAATACCCAAACCAAACCCTCCCTTCCCGTCGATCTTTTTCTCCGGTCACCTCCGGCCATCGCTCCAGCGATGGTCAAAAACCACCAAAACGCTCGACTTGAATGCAACTAAACTGAACCTTAACTATTATGCATCGGTTTTGAACTTAAAACCATGTTTAATTGTAATTATTCGACCATTAACACAAGAAATCAAAACCGAAACCATCTATTCAAATCCTTAACCCATTGATCTTGTAACCGTTCGAATTGCATCTGTTGGAATAATGGGAAACGGTCAAATCGATCTTCTAAACCATTATGCATCATCAATCGCACAAACAAATCTCTTATTCGAATCTTTTGATCATCACTTTCCTTTTGGACCTGCAACTTGGTCGACAACCATCTTCGAAGCTTTCTGACTCAAAATTGTTTGAGGGCTTTGAATCTTAAACATCCTTTGAAGCTTCATACGAAGGGAATTTGATTATCATCAATGTTTGCACCTTGAAGCACAACCACGCAGTCGCGACTTGTTCTTCATTCGTTCTTGTTGGATCATGATGAGGCTGATACAACCAAAACTACTTCACATACTCATTTTTGGTGCTACATTCAAAGGCTTCCGAAGCTGAGCAAGAGATCTTCCGAAAGTCTGAAGAACAACAGCTGAAGCCAACAGCTGAAGACTATCTTCCGAAGATAAAGTCTGAAAGCTTCCGAAGACAAAGTCTGATGAAAGAGCTGAAGACAAAGTCTGAGCTTCCGAAGACAAAGTCTGATGAAAAAGCTGAAGACAAAGTCTGCTTCCGAAGACAAAGAAGACTCCAAGCCTCGGAAGAAGCAGTCTTCCGAAGTATAAGTGGCTTCAGAAGAAGTTATTCTTCCGAAGTACTTTATCCTTCGGAAGACATTGCTATGTCCAGTAGATATAAATATGGTCCCTGACAGTCCGCTGCAGACCTCTGATACAGCATGGCATCTTCCTAAAGAGCCATGTTGTTGACCATACTTTATTTTACTGTTCACCTTTTTATGATAGTACATGTTACCAACTTTAGTTGGTGACAAAAGGTAAGTCAGGGACATGTCTTGACTACCAACTCTCAGGCAAAATGTCTGAAAGACCTCACCAAGAGTCTTGTAGTATAGATGTAAGGTTAGAGGTGTCCAGCTGGTATCAAAGTATATCCGGCTGTAGGTAGTATTATATATATCTTCTCCTTGTAACTCTTTAGATAAGTGATTTGAGTCCAAGAGTCTTGTAATCCTTTGAGTTGAGAAGCAATATATAAAAGTACCTTGAAAATTTACTTGCTGTGTTAATTTTCTTACTGCTTGTTACTTATTATATTGTGATTAACTCTTCATAGACTACTTGCTGAGTGTTATTCACAGTGAGTTGAGAGAAAAACCACCCATAGTCGATCCTGCAATTGGTATCAGAGCTCCAGGCTCTTGATTGTGAGATCTTACCATCCAAATCAACCTATTTTTTACTCCTCACTACAAACCACTCACTCAAATGGCTGCTCTCTCCAAGGCTGATATGGAAACCGGTACCATGATCAAGTCCCCACTGATCACCCCTGAAGACTTTGACACATGGTGTATCAGAATGGAAGGATTCATCAAGTGTCAAGATTCAAGGATGTGGGACTCTATTGTCAATGGTCCTTTCATACCAAGCACCACTTCTGCCACTGGTAATCGCATCATTCCAAAAGATGTTGATGATTACTCAGAAGAAGATAGGAAGAGAATAGAGCTAGATCAAAGGGCTATGACTTCTCTCCAAACTGCTCTCCCCAACTCCGTCTACAGACGCTTCAAGAAGTGCAAAACTGCCAAAGATTTATGGTAAGCATTGAAGCTGATGTATGAAGGATCCAAGGAAATCCAAGAGAACAAGAAGGATCTCTTGAAGCAGCAGTTTGAGAACTTTACTTTCAAGGCTGGTGAGACCTTGACTCAATAATACTTCAGGTATGTTGAGCTAGTAGATACTCTGGAGGATATTGGAGTAGCTCTTGAGAATAGAGACATAGTTAGGAAGTTCATGTCTTCCCTTCCTAAACTATGGATACATTACTGTGTTGTAATCAAGAGAACTTCGGACCTTAAAACTCTTACTCTGATAGAGTTGTATGGTATCCTAAGTGCATTCCAGATGGAGATGAACATGCAGAACTCCTCTGGTCACTCCAATAACCAACTGAGTTCAGCCCTTCATGTGGTTGAAAGGGAAATCACGGAACCACAACATCAGTTGTTGTGTTACCCTGACAACTCACACAGCGGAGCTTACATTACTCTACCTGAGACTCTAAAGTCTCAAAAGGTTCAACACAACTCCTCTCAGGATAGTTGTGCCTTTGTCTCTGGAAGCGGACACTCTGGTGACTTTCAATACTGCTTTGATGATCTTGAGTGCTTCAGTCCAGATGATGTGGAGTATATGGATATTGTCCAGCAGATGGCTCTTTTAACTTACAGAGCGAAGAAGTTCTTCAAGAGAACTGGAAGGCAATTCCCTCAAAACCCAGTCAACAGCAGGTTTGGGTTTGACAAAAGCAAAGCAAAGTGTTACAACTGCAACCAACTTGGTCACTTTGCTAGGGAATGCAAGGCTCCCAAGAACAACCCGGGAACCCCACAGGCCTCCACACATCCCACTGCTTCAAAGCATGAAGAGAAGTCAACTGAAACAGCTGCTGTGGCTCAAGAAGTTGACTGGAGCTTCATAGTACAGGATGTGACTCCTGCTCAAGCACTCATGGCCGGAACAGATGATGATCAGGTATATGAACATCTTTGTACTGCTGCCTGTATTGCTAAAGTTAAACTCTATAAGGATTACATTTCGGAAATCAGATCTGAGGTTGAGTCTTTAAATGTGCTAAAATCTGATTTTAAGAGAGTTGAATCTGACTACCAAAAGAAAATTGAGGAGTTAGAGAAAACTGTGTCTCTTTTAAAACACGAAAAGACTAATTATAAGACTCAAATTAAAGATCTGATATCCAAACTATCTGAGGTTCAAGCCCAGTTGGTCACAGCTGAGGCACAGGCTAGGAAGCAAGCTATTGCTGAGCAAAGCTTCCAAACTATTCTTGCATCAACCTCTCATTCCAAAATGTTTTATCAAAACAAAGAAGGATTGGGAACCAATGAAATAGCTCCACCACACTCTTATGAGTCTATTAGACTACCTAGATGTGGTACTGAAGAGCAAGAGGTTCCTACTGCTGACCCTTCTCCATTGGAACTAAAGGATGAGGCAAAAATAGTAGCCACCACAGGGGAGAAACAGGAGGATACACTCATCTCCACCTGTGAAGACCAAATCCTAACCACCAAGGCAAGAAGAAGCAGAGCTAAAGCTGCTAGAAGGACTGCCAAGAAGGTTGCAGAGTCCAAGCTTAAGATCGACCCAAAGCAAAAGGGTGTCTTCATTTCTGTCGGATTTCAAGTGGTAGGTACTTCTGACTCAGGAAAGAAGTGTAATACCAGCACTCCTGTGCTACTGAAGGATCAGAAGTTGAAAGGGAAAGTTGCTGATGAAGAGAAGAAACCCAAGAAACAGCAACCTGCAAGTTCCCAGAAGACTAACATTGCCTGCATAATGTGTGGTCTGCACAACCACATGGCTAAAGATTGTTACTACAATCCAGCAAGCACACATTATGCAAATAATGTTAGAAAAGGATTCAGAGAAGGTTTCTCAGTTGGACCACTTTAAAAGGTCCAAATGATGAAAAAGGGAAAGTTGGTCTCGGAAGCCAAGTTGCTTTCGGAAGAAACTACTTCTTCCGAAGGGAAAATGGCTTCGGAAGCCAAACCTTCTAAGGTTCGGAAGAACAAGAAGGCTCCCTTGAAACCATCTCAGAAGAAGACTACTTCGGAAGAAAAGGTGGTAAAGGCTTCTTCCGAAAAGAAAGAAGCTTCGGAAGAAGGCCATGCTGCACAAGCTTCAACAAGCTCATCTTCAAAGATCAACCAAGGGATGGATTGGAAGATCAAGGAAGATGCTGCAGCCCAAACCTCTTCTTCAACAATGACCTCTATTGAACCCCAATGCATATCTTTTGGTTCAATTATGTCACTATCGTTGGAAGATCCCAAGACCAGCAAGGCTTGGGCTTCCAAACAAAACTAACCATCTCATCTTATGTGCAGGGACGTCCATTTGACAAGAACAACAATGTCTGGATTGTAGATAGTGGATGCTCCAGGCACATGACAGGGAACAGATCTCTCCTTCAACAATTCCAGAACTTTGATGGAGGGCCTGTCCAATTTGGAGGTGAGGCCGGAGGATATATTTTTGGCAGAGGAAGTATATCCAATGGCAGAATAAATACTGACAAAGTTCACTTTGTCAAACAGCTTGAACACAATCTGTTAAGTGTTTCTCAATTCTGTGACCAGCAGCATCAGATTCTCTTCACAGAACATGAGTGCATTATCCACAAACTAGGGATGACAATTCCTCCGGAATTGGTGCTTCTTAGATCTCCCAGGAAAGGGGATATGTACAAGCTGGATATGAACAATGCTTCTCCTATGGGTAAAGTATCATGCTTTCTTTCCAAAGCTGATAGTGATGAGTCGACACTATGGCATAAACGCATGTGTCATGTGAATTTTAAAGCAATGAATAAATTGGCTAAAAATAACTTGGTACATGGTTTGCCTAAAAAGGAATTTTTCTGCAAAGACAACTGTGTTGCATGCCTGAAAGGGAAACAACACAGATCATCTCATAAATCCAAATGTGTTAACTCTATCACTACTCCATTACACTTATTGCACATGGATCTCTTTAGTCCCACAAGTATAATGAGCATTGGAAGGAAATCATACTGCCTTGTGATAGTTGATGACTTTACAAGATTTACATGGGTATTTTTTTTAAGAAGTAAAGATGAAACTGCTGAAACTTTAAAATCTTTTATTCTTAAAATAGAAAATCAAATTGATCACAAGGTTAAGATCATTCGAAGTGATCAAGGGACTGAGTTTAAGAACTTCGTTCTTGACTCATTCTGTGACTCAAAAGGGATTGCCAGACAATACAGTGCTCCCAGAACTCCTCAACAAAACGGTGTTGCTGAGAGGAGGAACAGGACACTTATTGAGGCTGCTTGGACCATGTTAGCTGATTCAAAGCTACCTCTAACATTCTGGGCAGAGGCAGTCAGCACTGCATGCTATGTGCAGAACAGGGTTCTTGTAGTTAAGCCCCATGGAAAAACCCCTTATGAGTTATGGAACAAGAGGCCACCGTTCATTGGCTTTCTAAGGTCCTTTGGCTGCAGGTGTACCATACTTAACACAAAGGACAACTTAGCAAAGTTTGCTGAGAAGTCGGATGATGCTATCTTTATTGGATACTCTTCTAGCTCCAAAGCTTATAGAGTATACAATATCAAGAATCAACAATTTGAGGAATCATCCAATATAATTGTTAATGAGCACACTCCTTGTGTTAGGGGGAATGGACCTGAGTATATCTTTGATTTAGAATTGTTTCCAAACTATTCTAAACCATCTTGTGAGAATGTTTCAGCTAGAACAGGTGCTCAAGAGAATGCTAATGCTGATGCTGATGCAAGTCAATTGTTTGAGCTTCCCAGACCTCTTCCAAATTCTCCAAGAGCTGAAAGGCAACAAGCTTCAACCATTCACAGATCTGATAGTGTAACTATCTCCAGGAATAATGAAGCTTCAATAAGTGAATCACTTGATCAACCTCAAAGTTCTTCAGGTGATCCATTACAACACCAGGTTGAGGGAAGTGGTATTCTGAAGGAACAGGCAACTGTTAATCCTACTTCACAACCAACCATTGATGATGTTTCTTAATCATTCAATCAGTCCTCATTGAATGACTTTGAAACAGCAGTTGGACAGAGTGATCCAGTTCCTGATCAGAATATGTCTAACCTAGACTTATCTCTGCAACTGGAAGTGATTCCTCGTCTTAGGATTCACAACACTCATCCAACTGAGAACATCATAGGGAATGTCTCTGAGGGTGTGAGAACAAGAGGACAAACTCATCATGGGAATATCTGCTTATACTCATGCTTCTTGTCTCAGATGGAACCAAAGAAGGTAGAAGATGCCTTAAAGGATAGTAGTTGGGTTGAATCGATGCAGGAGGAGCTGCTTTAATTCAGAAGATAAAAGGTCTGGAATCTATGCCCACTACCATCTGGTCAAGTACCCATAGGCACTAAATGGGTGTTCAGGAACAAGAAAGATGATAGAGGCTTGATTATCAAGAACAAGGCAAGACTAGTAGTTCAAGGATACACCCAGGAGGAAGGAATCGATTATACTGATGTCTTTGCACCTGTTGCAAGACTTGAGGCAGTTAGGATCTTCCTTGCTTATGCTGCATCCAAGAACTTCACAGTCTACCAACTTGATGTCAAGTGTGCTTTTCTATATGGGGATATAGATAGGGAAATCTATGTATATCAACCTCCAGGATTTGAAGACCCACAACACCCTAACTACGTGTGCAAACTGGATAAAGCTCTATATGGGCTGCACCAAGCACCTAGGCTGTGGTATGAGACCTTGTCTCAGTTTCTCCTGAAGAATGGATACACTAGAGGTACCATCGACAAGACTCGTTTCATCAGAAAGAGTGGAGAAGACATTTTGCTTGTACAAGTCTACGTTGATGACATCATA
Source organism: Flaveria linearis (assembly GCA_024085815.1). Lineage (NCBI taxonomy): Eukaryota > Viridiplantae > Streptophyta > Magnoliopsida > Asterales > Asteraceae > Flaveria > Flaveria linearis. The sequence continues at coordinate 84,648 of JABSNV010000567.1, forward strand.
TTTGGTTCTTCAAACGACCAAATGTGCAAGGACTTTGAAAGCATAATGAAGGAGAAGTTTGAGATGAGTTCCATGGGAAAAATAGACTTTTTCCTTGGAATTCAGGTGAAACAGATGAAGGAAGGGTTCTTCATCAGTCAATCTAAGTATGTCTCAGACATCTTAGATAGATTTGAAATGAAGGATTGTAAACCAGCCAAGACACCCATACCCAGAAACCATAATCTTTGCCCTGACCTTAAGGGGAGGATACTGATCAACATCAGTATAGAGCAATCATTGGTTCTCTGATGTATCTCACTGCCAGTAGACCAGATATAATGTGTGCCACATGCATTTGTGCAAGATATCAGGCTGCTCCAAAGGTGTCTCACCTAGCTGCTGCAAAGAGGATCCTCAGATACCTTAAAGGAGCACCTAAACTAGGTCTCTGGTATCCAAGAAATAGTTGTGACAACCCGAAAATTTTTCGTGATGTAATATAAATTTTTATGTGAATTTATAATTTATTTTTATATTTTATTATTATATTAATAATAATAAAAATAATGACAATAATAATAATAATAATAATATTATTAAAAATAAAAATGTTAATAATGAAAATAATAATAATAATGAAAATATTGTTATTAATAAATAATTTATAAAATTATTAAATTGATTTAATAAGTCCAGGGGTTGTTTTGTAATTTTTGAAACATGTTTTACAAACTTAAAACATGAAATAATAAGGTTCTAAAACCCCAGGGACCATTCTGTAAATATTCAAAAACCAACCCCCCTCCCGTCGACCACTGTTCCGGCGCCATCCCCGGCGACGATCCGGCCAAACCAAAACACCAAAAAAATACGCGGTTTTACTCAAATTGAAACACCCCGACACACCCACGTGTAGGATTCGAACCACTACCCCACAATAATTTCATAAATCTCAGTGCGATCGATCCCAAACTAACCCACGTTCACGGTCGGTTTCTTTACAGATCTAAAAACGCACTAACAAACTATTTTAATCAAATTAATCGAATCTACACAACCTTATAAATGTTACTAATCAACTACAACTCCCAATTGCATCAGAAACACATCCATTCATCGAATTTGATTCTATCTATCTTCGCCACCTGCAACTCACTCGAACACCCATTTAGAACTATTATAAACCGAAATTGATTGAGGGCTTTCGATCATTTAAGCCATTAGAAGCTTCCTGTAAGAGGAATTTGATTATCACTATCATTTGGATAGTAATCAACCTTATTCCTCTGTCGCGACTGTTCTTCAAGGGATCAGCATCAAAACAACTTCGAATCAGGTAATTGAATACATTACCACATTCGATTTATCATGGGGAACAAACGCCCCATGAATCTATGCATTATTATAACCGAATCGAGCTTCAATTTGATCGATTACAGAATTAGGGTTCTTGACTTGGGGGAAAACAGGAATTTAGATGTTAAATTTAATTGAGCCCGAGTTCTGTTCGATTTGGAGCCTTTGGCTCACTGGTTCGGGTGTGGGAGTAATGGGGAGGAGGTCACGGGTTCGAACCCGGCCCCCCTCTCATTATTTTTTTAATGCCTTTTTGTAACAGTTTTAAAAATATATAAAAATTACTAAAAATCATAAAAATAATTTTTAAGAACTTCTTTATTTTAAATACCTTTAAATGATTTTCTGTAATTTATTTATTTAAAAATACCTTAAATAAAATTTATAAAATAATATTTAAAAATATTATAAATAACCATTTTTATAAAAATAGACTTTAAATGATGATTTAAAGTATTAATCCATATTATTTTTAATTATGGATAAATAATAATAATTGTAGAAATTTAATTCTTTAAAAACCTTATTTATTTATTTAAATAATTATTACACATGTTATAAATTATTATCCATACAAAAATGGATTTTTAATAATAAATTAAATCATCAAATTATTAATGGATATTATATTAATCTTGATAATATAAATACAAATTAGATTTTATAAATTTAAATGTTTATAAAATCTTACAAAATTAAATATAAACTTACATGTTTAAAATAACGTCTATAATTTAATTAGAATATAATGATATGTTAAAAATCATTATTAAACTAATTAACTTTTATATAAATCATTAATTATTAACAAAAAAATAATTAAATGATTTAATTATATGTTTATAACAAATCCCCGAAAACCAAATCCTAAATCAATTGAACACCAGGTTCAAGATCTAACTTATTTAGGTTTTGGATTTGTATCTGTTTGCTGACGCGAAATATAATTCCTTAGCAGGAATTTACTAGGTTGTCAACACCACACAAGGACTGAGGTGAGTTCATAACTATTCCCCTTTTTTTAATCATTTAAATATTTTGGGGCTGGAATATATGTTGTAATTGAAATTACAAATTATTTTTGTATATTATGTTAAATAATAATTTGATCACATTTATGATTACATATGGTTATTATGAAAATCCTTCTCTGTATACTGGACTATAAATAAGCAGGGATCTTTTGGATAGTACTATCGGGGAGTGACTTACCCCCACAAAGGTATGGACATGTGATCCATATCAGATGCACAAAGATCTTGTTGTCATTTGGGATGACTGTTTCTGTAGTGAGAAGGCAGATGTGCACTTATATAGTTTGCATTATAGTTCCAGTTACAACCCATATGAGGATAAATATAAAGGAGGATTTGCTCCCTCTGATTTGAAATTATTATGAGAATATAATATACACATGAAAAGGATATTAAACTATGATACATGGGCAAATCCTATGTGAAGGATTTGTTGGGCTTGTACATAGTGGGTATGTGGGATAGCGGGTTCACCTTAATAAAAAGGGTTCCAACAGGCTATTCACATACCGGTGAGTAAATTAAACTCACACTTTTACGGTAAATCCTACTTGATGATAAATGATGTTTTATCAATGTGTTTTACTTACCTATGAACTCACCAACCCTGTGTTGACATCTGATTTACATGTATTCTCAGGTATCTACTAAGAGCTTATGGACATGCACGTAGGATCATATAAGAGCTCAAGATACATATTGGTTATTGATAAGACATGATTAGCCGTATTGTTAAGAAACAATATATATATATTTATTTCCGCTGCGTATCATATCTAATGCTCTGAATAATAATGGATTGATTATCTAAAACTTATCATATAGATAACTGCATCTCATGTGTAACTACTGTGTTCGATCCTGTTTGCTCACCCCTCCGTGATAGATTCCAGACCCGGAACTTGAGGGTGTGACAATAGTGATTTCAATCTCTATGGATACTCTGACAGTGACTATGGTGGCTGCAACATTGACAAGAAATCAACATCAAGAGGATGTCAATTTCTTGGTGGAAGGATTATTTCATGGCAATGCAAGAAACAATCCTGTGTCTCTACATCAACTGCTGAAGCTGAATACATTGCTGCTGCTAGCTGCTGTGCTCAACTGCTATGGATTCAAAATCAGATGTTAGACTATGGATTCAACTTCATGACTACTCCTATCCATATTGACAACAACAGTGCTATCTCCATTACTGAGAATCCGGTGAAGCACTCCAAGACAAAGCACATTGATATCAGGTATCATTTCATTAGAGATATTCATGAGAAACAGCTGATAAAGTTAATCAAAGTTGACTCAAATGAACAATATGCTGATTTGTTCACAAAGGCATTTGATGAACAAAGATTTAAGTATCTCATATCAGCAATTGGGATGATAAACATTGAATAACTACCTCTTTTGAAAACCTTTTTCATATGTAAAGTCTTGTGTCAATACAATTTAAGCCCTGTTACAAAAGATCTTTAAATTATTCCAAGTGTAAATTCCTTCCGAAGAGGAATTAACTCTCGGAAGATATTCTTGAATATCTTCCAAAGCCAAATTCCTCAATGGAAATTTTCTTCTCGGAAGAGTTTTTGGTCTCGGAAGAAGCGATTGATCTTACATCAGATCTACTTCCGAAACTTATACAACTCTCTATTCGGAAAGACAACTTTACCTTCGGAAGCAATGCCTTGCTTCGGAAGATAAAGTGCCTTCAAAGGACAATTTTACCTTCGGAAGCAATATCGTGCTTCGGAAGAGAAATTGCCTTCGGAAGAAAATTACCTTCGGAAATGTTTTACCCTCGGAAGTAAAGGTTTTTATATGTAACGGATATCTTTTGGGCCCCACTCTGTAAAAAGTAAAGATTTTGTCCATGATGGTCAGATTATTTAAAATTATCCTTGCCGCCACTATCATTTCTCCACCGTAAACCACCATACCACCCACAGTAACCCCAAACAGTTACCCTATTACCGCCACTACCACAATTCATCCCCTTTTTAAATAATCTTGACTGATCAATTTCATCTTCTTTTACCACTTTACAGCCCTAACTATTCCCTTCACTGTCAAACCTTCAATTTCACCCAAATTTCAAGCTTACCTTTTTTTCAATGGTGCTAAACCCTCAGCACAACCAAGTCGCATTACTTGATTCGTCAAGAGATGTCGACTTCACCCAAATCATCACCTTTCTTACCGAATCCACATACCTCACTGCATTAACTGTTAACCCAACCGTATACTCCAACCATATGTCAGAATTCTGGAGCAACGGTCAAACTGCAGTTCTAAATGGGGTTCGAGTCATGAGAACCCGCATTTGTGGCCAAGAGTTGGTCATCACTGAACAACTCATCAGGGAGCATCTCGAGCTTCATGATGATGGGGCTCCTACTGAGTTCCCCAAAGAAGACTTGGAAGGCACCTATATCCTCATGGGATATGGAGGAGATGTCAGCAGATCAACCGTGTACAAGTTTAATTTCTCTTACCATTGGAAGTTCCTGCTGCATATTATCATGCATTGCCTCTCCAACAAATCAGGGGGTTGGGATCAAATCCCATATGAACTAGGATGCCTAGTTCATGGGTTGGTGAGAGGTCTTCGCTTCAACTACTCACGATTTGTGTTGACCAACCTTATCAGAAATCTGAGCAGGGATACATTCTTCATGTATCCCCGATTTATTCAACACATAATCAACTGTGAGATGGAACCGAGCAAGCTTGTCTGCACAGCTGCTCTTACTGTTCCACAAGTGAGACCTACCATCTTCAAGATACTGAAGAAGATGTCCGCCAACTTCACTGGAAGGTACACTCCACTACCTCCAGAGATGACTGAGCGCATAGCTCCTGGTGACATCCCTGTTATCCCCACAGGTGATGAACCCACACCAGCAACATCCACCACAATGCCAAAACCTTCTTTACCCATCAAAGCTACATACCAGAGACGTCCAAAACGAACCCTTGTTCAATCTACTCTGATTGAACAAGCTCCTCCTGTTCACACCCAAAGGGATAGAGTAGAATCATGGGCTCCCACTGTAACATCCGACCCATTTGAAATTGTAACCGAACTCGTTTATATCAGTAAATGAAATCTATTCATTTAAAACGTATTGAGGTGTCATTAATTCACATTACATATAGTTATTAATATGATGTTATAAAAAAATATATATTATAAAATTATATTAGTAATTATGAAGTTTAAACAAAAAAAATAATAATAATAATAATGATAATAATAATAATAAAAATAAATACTACTATTAATAATTAGTAAAATTATATATAATATATATATATATATATATACATATATATATATAAGCATGTATTAAAATTGAATATATAAGTCCAGGGGGTGATCATGTAAATTATGAAACTTAAAACCAAAGTTCTAGCATAAAATATAAAATATAAAACCGCAGGGGCTAAATGTGTAAATATTTTAAAAACCCGGCTTCTTCCCCCGTATTTCCGGCGAGTCGCCGGCGAGGCTCCGGCCGGCCTCCGGCGAGCCAAATTTAGCCAAAATTACGCATTTTTAACCCACAAGATCGGTTCCAATGTGTTTGTGGACGAGATTCGAACCTCATGAACCCATTAAACACGTTTAAACTTCGAGAAATTCGGATCCAAAGCAAACACATCGAACACACAAAATTCCCGACAAGAAATCGGCCAATTTACACAATTTGAACCCCACAATCACACCGAAAGTTTCATTGGATCCAATCTATGTTGAATTCCAACACAAAACGTGTTGAATTAGTCAAATTAACGGCTAAAAATCTTACTTTTATCTCGGATTCTAAACCGACAAAGAAACCCACTCAAACACTTGTAATAAACAAATTGAATTCATATAATCAAACATTTCTCAGTTCCGAACCTACCTGTACTCTCAAATTCATCTGAAAACACACACACACATCGAATTGATCATCGTCTTCATCGCGACCTGCAACTCACTCGAACCCCACCTTCGGAGTTTCAAAACCTGAAATTGATTAGGGGCTTTCACTCTCGATCATCATCCAAAGCTTCATACAAATTTAATTTGATTATCATCACGGTTTGAGCAACATTCGATCGACACCTAGTCTCGGACCTATCTCGAACTCAAACTCATCGAATACACTATCTCAACAGGTAATTAATACCTCTATGAACTCAGTTTTTCATGGGGAATAAAAGCCCCATGATTTCAGTAACAATAATGATCGAATCGGGGTTCAATTGGACGGGATTCGATCTAGGGTTCATATGCGAATTTGGGATTGAAGCAGATTGTGTTTAAAAGAATTAAAGGCCGGGAGTTATCGCGGCTTAGGCCTTGGTTCAACGGTTCCCATGCTTCATCTCAAACAGGAGGTCCCGGGTTCGACCCCGGGCCACCTCAACCATTTTTTTTGGGTTTTTTAAGCCTTTATAAATTCTGAAAAAAAATTCTAAAAATTTTAAAAATGTTTTTACAAACATTAAAATTTTTAAAACAACTCAATTACTTTCTGAAATTTATTTTTATATTTTATTCATTTATTTTATTTGTTTTAAATAAATAAAATAACTAATTATTTCTTTCTACCAAATTAATAATTAGTGTATAATATATAATTATACAATAAATAGATTGAATCCAATATATACATAGGTATATATATTATCCAATTATCAAAACAATTTTTATTTGATTACATGTATATAATTTTATATAAACGTATACAATTTATAACTCGTGTATATACTTAACATACAATATATAGTTACGTTCACTTATGTACATATAATCACGTATATAATTATACATATAATTATATATAATTACTTGATATATATAATTATGAATATAATTATACATATACAATTTATTAATAAATTGTATAAATATATAACTTACACGTATAAATTTTTATTAAAATTCTTGACATAATCACTTTCAATAAATTCGTTTATTTCAAGACATTTCAAACCAAATAAAATTTATCAACTTAAACTACCATAGAAATCCTAATACATTCCCAAAATTCCAAATCGTTATTATTCTAACTCGAGACACCGTTCCTTAGGTTAATCATAAGGAAATCATTGGTGTTTAAACTATCACGTCCAAATTCCAATCTCAACAAATCAAGTGAGTATTCATATCCCCTTTTTATATCATTTCCTATTTGGGGGAAATCATGTGATACAATATATTCTATCATGATATTCTATTGTTATTTCATTTTCAATTCAATTCAAGACAGGTTATGTTATTACTTGCAATTACGTGAACATACTGTGATAAACTGGACGACAGTAGAACCCTAATTCAATCAATCAATCAATCCTGGCAACAATGTAGATCTACTGGTTTGGATAACCCACCCCATATGAACAGTCGAGTGGTGATTGTGCCAGAGGCAATTTAGTCAATCTATGGTGTTTATGTGCAAGTCTATATTATATGCAAGTGTCAAGTCAAGGGGTTTATATTGTGTCGGTTTATCTATATGCTTCGCGGTTGCCATATAAGTCTTAATATTACCTTGTGAATTGAATTACAATCGATGGATCAATCAATCAATCTATATGTATATTCAAAACTGTGATTACTCACCAGCTAACTCGTTAGCTGACTTTATTTTCTCACATGATTTCAGGTTAAGCAAGATAGTGGACATCTACGTGCTCATCTAAGACACGGACCTAGTTAAAATAAAAGACAATTATTATTTGTGGTTTCGATTGTTGTATTTGTGTATGTTGTACTTATTCTATCATGTAATCTGATTGTAATATTATTTCCACAAATAGACAACCATGTGTTATGAACAATCAATCATTCCCTCGTCCGCTCCGATGATTCCGCCGTCGGTCGGGGTGTGACAGATTGGTATCAGAGCCATGGTTATAGGGAATTAGGTTATTAGAAATGGAATGACCTAGACTATAACTAGGTACCTTTACACATGAGTCCTCTCATGTATTTTATATGCATAGATAGGATTAAATGTGCTTTACATGTTTATACTTGATTATGTGATTCTTCCTATACTTTGAAACTATCAACATACACACGAAACTTAACTCATATTCTAAGGCATTGTGTGCCTAATTCAAGTGATATCAAACTTCAAAAACCCGATTGTTATTCAAGGTTTTCAAATCTCGTCAAAGTCCGTGTCACACGACCGAGAACATGCAATGCTGGAAGAGTGGGATACCTGTATCTTAAGGTGTTCTGTCTAGGCAAGGTATTTCATACAACTTGATTACCTTACCTGGGAACCCTCGAGATGAGTATTCGCTTATAGGTACGCATGTCCTCGTGCTGGACACAAATACTTTGATAAGTCAACGTATTCGTTTTGGTTTGCGAACCGAACGTTTACACTCCTAACCTCTCATTGTTGTTTTAAACAATCTCATTAACGATTTTATTATTTTGATAAGTTTTAAAAACCAATTACCCGTTACTCATAAAGGTTTCTTCGTTCCTTATTATACAGCATGTCTTCTCGTCAAAACCGCTCCCGATCTAGAAGCTCTGGCCGCAAGATTGCTGCTATGGTGGCACGTGAAGTTGCCGCGGTTATCCCAACACTGCTTACTCATTTGAACCAAGGCAACAATGCTGTCCAAAACACAACTGCACCAAACCCTCCCAAAACTTGTACTTACAAGCATTTCAATTCCTGCAATCCCACTAAGTTTAGTGGAGCCGAAGGTGCCACCGGTCTTCTACAATGGTTCGAGAGTATTGAAAACACGTTTCTTAACAGCGAATGTCCTGAAAATCTCAAAGTTCGCTACGCTACCAGTGTTTTCCAGAAGAGAGCTTTAACTTGGTGGAACGGGGAGAAACGAACCCGTGGCACTGATGCTGCCCTGGCATTGACGTGGGCTGAAGTAAAGGAACTCATGACACGAGAATTCTGCCCACGAAATGAAATCAAAAGACTAGAAGCTGAATTCTGGGATTTGGCTCAGGAAAGCGGCGAGAATCTGGTTTACACTAACCATTTTCACGAGTTGAGTCTTCTGGTTCCTCATCTAGTTACTCCCTCATCTCGAGCTATCGAGAAGTACATAGGTGGTCTCCCTATGCAAATTCAGGATACCGTGTGGGGTAGGAACCCTGCTAACTTGGCAGATGCTATCCGTCTAGCAGCTCAGTTAACCGATAACCATGTCAAGGCCGGTACCTTGACCAGGAAGGGTGACAAGAAGAAAATGGAGAAGTCTTCTACTGAAACAACCAAGGAAGACAAGCCTGAAACTTCCAGGAACCGGAAGAGGAAGGCTAACTCTCAAAACTTTGCTGTAATTACCCCTGCTGTTCCAATCAACCAAGTCGCACCGACCTATCAACCAACCATGAATAATCAAGCCCCAACAAAGAAACCTTACACCGGGCCATTTCCACAATGCAACATCTGCAAGTATCATCATCCTACTGGTGCTAAGTGTCGTCAGTGCACCAGTTGTGGTCGTTTTGGCCATACATTCAACATATGCAGGAATGCTGCTAAGGTATTGGTAAATGCGCCAGTCCAACAAAACCCTCCTGCAATTGCTCAAGTTCGTGCATGTTATCAATGCGGTGATCCAACTCATTTCCGTAACCGATGTCCTCAGCTCGTTAATGCCGTACCCGCAGCACAAGGCGTGCTTTTAACATCAATGCCCAACAAGCTCAGGCTGCCAATGATGTGGTGAATGGTACGTTCCTAATCGATCATCAATATGCTTCAATTTTATTTGATACCGGTGCCGATAAAAGTTTTGTATCCTTAGAATTTGAACCTTTGCTTGTTAATACCCGAACTAAGTTAGGGAAACCGTTTACAGTAGAATTAGCTGATGGAAAATCCATCACAATTGATTCTGTCATCCAAAATTGTACCCTTAAACTTAGTGAACACGAATTCCCTGTCGATCTTATACCGATGCCACTTGGAAGTTTTGACGTCATTATAGGCATGGATTGGTTGTCAAAGAACCATGCTGAAGTCGTCTGTTTCGAGAAAATCATCCGGATCCCTCGCGCATCTGGAAGTGTCTTAAATATTTACGGGGAAAAGCTTTCCAAGGGATTAAAACTCATGTCCTGCACCAAAGCTCAAAAGTACCTCCGCAAACATTACGTGGCTTTCTTAGCTCATATCGTGAAAGCAGATGAGAAATCTAAGAAGATTGAAGACATTCCGGTTGTTCGAGAGTTTCCTGAAGTCTTTCCCGATGATTTAACCGGTCTTCCTCCTGTTCGTCAAGTCGAATTCCGTATTGACCTTGTGCCTGGCGCAACTCCAGTAGCAAAATCTCCTTATCGACTTGCACCATCTGAGATGCAAGAGCTTGCTAGTCAACTTCAAGAGCTCTCCGATAAAGGCTTCATTCGACCAAGTTCCTCGCCCTGGGGAGCCCCAGTTTTGTTTGTGAAGAAGAAGGACGGTTCTTTTCGAATGTGCATCGACTACCGGGAGCTTAATAAGCTTACTATCAAAAACCGGTATCCTCTACCCAGGATCGACGATTTATTTGATCAGCTTCAAGGAGCCTCTCATTTTTCCAAAATCGATCTCCGCTCAGGTTATCATCAATTACGAGTGCACGATGATGATATTCCCAAGACAGCTTTTCGCACAAGATATGGCCATTACGAGTTTACCGTAATGCCATTCGGGTTAACCAATGCACCTGCTGTGTTCATGGATTTAATGAACCGCGTGTGTAAACCATATCTGGACAAATTCGTGATCGTTTTCATTGACGACATTCTCATTTATTCAAAATCAAAATCCGATCACGAACATCATCTCCGTTCGATCCTTGAACTTCTGAAACAGGAAAAGCTTTATGCAAAATTCTCAAAGTGTGAATTTTGGCTTAAAGAAGTCCAATTCCTTGGTCACATCGTAAACGACAAAGGTATTCACGTGGATCCTGCAAAGATTGAGGCAGTGAAGAATTGGGTAGAACCCAAAACTCCTACCGAGATTCGTTCATTCCTTGGCTTAGCCGGTTACTACCGTCGCTTTATTCCAAACTTCTCAAAGATCGCTGTGCCTCTCACCGCCTTGACACATAAGGACAAGAGTTTCGTGTGGGGACCAGATCAGGAGAAAGCTTTTCAAACCCTCAAGCAGAAGTTGTGTGATGCCCCAGTCTTGACTCTCCCCGATGGGAATGACGATTTCGTTGTCTACTGTGATGCTTCGAAGCAAGGTCTTGGTTGTGTTCTCATGCAACGAGGCAAAGTCATAGCCTATGCCTCAAGACAACTCAAAATTCATGAGAAAAATTACACAACCCATGATCTCGAGCTAGGAGCTGTGGTATTCGCACTCAAAATTTGGAGGCACTACCTTTACGGCACCAAGTGTATTGTATTTACCGATCATAAAAGCCTTCAGCACATATTCAATCAGAAGGAATTAAACATGAGACAACGACGATGGGTTGAATTACTTAATGACTACGATTGTGAAATTCGCTACCATCCAGGAAAGGCGAATGTCGTAGCCGACGCATTAAGTCGAAAGGGTCAAGTTATGCTTCAAAGTATTACCATTCAAACCGACCTCCTAACCCGTATACTCGAAGCTCAACACGAATCAGTCACCGAGGGCAACATGTATGAGGAAATGTCATGCGGTGCTGAACTCCAATTGGAAACCAAGTCGGACGGACTATTGTATTTTCTAAATCGACTTTGGATTCCGAATCGCGATAATCTTCGAACAACCATTCTGGATGAGGCTCACAAGGCTCGCTATTCTATTCATCCGGGAGCAGATAAGATGTTCATGAATCTTCGGAACCAATATTGGTGGCCCGGCATGAAGAAGGATATAGCCTTGTATGTATCTAAATGCCTTACATGTTCCAAAGTCAAAGCCGAGCATCAACGTCCCTCTGGATTACTCGTACAACCCGAGGTTCCATTATGGAAATGGGAGAGCATATCCATGGATTTCATTACCAAGCTGCCTCGTACCGCTAGTGGTCACGATAGTATCTGGGTTATCATTGATCGATTGACTAAGTCGGCCCATTTCATTCCAATTCGGGAAGATTATCGAGTCGAGAAATTGGCTCGTATTTACATTAATGAAATAGTCAGTCGACATGGTGTGCCTTTAGATATTATCTCTGATCGCGATGGTCGTTTCATCTCTCGTTTTTGGAAAAGTCTCCAATCAGCTCTCGGGACTCAACTAAATCTTAGCACAGCCTATCACCCGCAAACCGATGGTCAAACTGAAAGAACGATACAGACCCTCGAGGATATGCTCCGGGCTTGTGTCATTGATTTCAGTGGATCGTGGGATTCTCATCTTCCGTTGATCGAATTCTCATACAATAACAGTTATCATACCAGCATCCAGATGGCACCATTTGAGGCCTTGTATGGTCGAAAGTGTCGATCTCCCATCTGCTGGTCTGAAGTTGGTGAATCACAGATTACTGGTCCGGAATTAATACAAGAAACAACCGACAAAATTCATAAGATCCGTGATAACTTGGTCGCTGCTAGAAACCGTCAAAAGCATTATGCTGACAAAAGACGTAAGCCCATGGAATACAATGTCGGTGATCTCGTACTTCTTAAGGTGTCACCTTGGAAGGGAGTGATTCGCTTTGGAAAGAAAGGGAAGCTAGCACCTCGTTACGTGGGTCCATTCAAAGTGCTCGAACGAGTTGGGAAAGTGGCCTACAAGCTTGAACTACCTCAAGAACTTAGCAATATACATCCGACGTTTCATGTTTCAAATCTCAAGAAATGTCTTGCCGATGAAAATCTCCACATTCCACTCGACGAAGTCCAGATTGATGAATCTATGCACTTTATTGAGAAACCTGTGGAAATTATGGATCGGGAAGTTAAACAACTCAAGCGTAGCCGGATACCTATTGTCAAAGTTCGTTGGGAGTCTAAACGTGGGCCAGAGTACACCTGGGAACGTGAGGACCAAATGAAATCCAAGTATCCTCACCTTTTCGTTTCAGCCTCCTCGTGATTAAAATTTCGGGACGAAATTTCCTAAAGCAGGGGAGACTGTAACATCCGACCCATTTGAAATTGTAACCGAACTCGTTTATATCAGTAAATGAAATCTATTCATTTAAAACGTATTGAGGTGTCATTAATTCACATTACATATAGTTATTAATATGATGTTATAAAAAAAAATATATATTATAAAATTATATTAGTAATTATGAAGTTTAAACAAAAAAATAATAATAATAATAATGATAATAATAATAATAAAAATAAATACTACTATTAATAATTAGTAAAAATTATATATAATATATATATATATATATACATATATATATATAAGCATGTATTAAAATTGAATATATAAGTCCAGGGGGTGATCATGTAAATTATGAAACTTAAAACCAAAGTTCTAGCATAAAATATAAAATATAAAACCGCAGGGGCTAAATGTGTAAATATTTTAAAAACCCGGCTTCTTCCCCGTATTTCCGGCGAGTCGCCGGCGAGGCTCCGGCCGGCCTCCGGCGAGCCAAATTTAGCCAAAATTACGCATTTTTAACCCACAAGATCGGTTCCAATGTGTTTGTGGACGAGATTCGAACCTCATGAACCCATTAAACACGTTTAAACTTCGAGAAATTCGGATCCAAAGCAAACACATCGAACACACAAAATTCCCGACAAGAAATCGGCCAATTTACACAATTTGAACCCCACAATCACACCGAAAGTTTCATTGGATCCAATCTATGTTGAATTCCAACACAAAACGTGTTGAATTAGTCAAATTAACGGCTAAAAATCTTACTTTTATCTCGGATTCTAAACCGACAAAGAAACCCACTCAAACACTTGTAATAAACAAATTGAATTCATATAATCAAACATTTCTCAGTTCCGAACCTACCTGTACTCTCAAATTCATCTGAAAACACACACACACATCGAATTGATCATCGTCTTCATCGCGACCTGCAACTCACTCGAACCCCACCTTCGGAGTTTCAAAACCTGAAATTGATTAGGGGCTTTCACTCTCGATCATCATCCAAAGCTTCATACAAATTTAATTTGATTATCATCACGGTTTGAGCAACATTCGATCGACACCTAGTCTCGGACCTATCTCGAACTCAAACTCATCGAATACACTATCTCAACAGGTAATTAATACCTCTATGAACTCGGTTTTTCATGGGAATAAAAGCCCCATGATTTCAGTAACAATAATGATCGAATCGGGGTTCAATTGGACGGGATTCGATCTAGGGTTCATATGCGAATTTGGGATTGAAGCAGATTGTGTTTAAAAGAATTAAAGGCCGGGAGTTATCGCGGCTTAGGCCTTGGTTCAACGGTTCCCATGCTTCATCTCAAACAGGAGGTCCCGGGTTCGACCCCGGGCCACCTCAACCATTTTTTTTGGGTTTTTTAAGCCTTTATAAATTCTGAAAAAAATTCTAAAAATTTTAAAAATGTTTTTACAAACATTAAAAATTTTAAAACAACTCAATTACTTTCTGAAATTTATTTTTATATTTTATTCATTTATTTTATTTGTTTTAAATAAATAAAATAACTAATTATTTCTTTCTACCAAATTAATAATTAGTGTATAATATATAATTATACAATAAATAGATTGAATCCAATATATATACATAGGTATATATATTATCCAATTATCAAAACAATTTTTATTTGATTACATGTATATAATTTTATATAAACGTATACAATTTATAACTCGTGTATATACTTAACATACAATATATAGTTACGTTCACTTATGTACATATAATCATGTATATAATTATACATATAATTATATATAATTACTTGATTATATATAATTATGAATATAATTATACATATACAATTTATTAATAAATTGTATAAATATATAACTTACACGTATAAATTTTATTAAAATTCTTGACATAATCACTTTCAATAAATTCGTTTATTTCAAGACATTTCAAACCAAATAAAATTTATCAACTTAAACTACCATAGAAATCCTAATACATTCCCAAAATTCCCAAATCGTTATTATTCTAACTCGAGACACCGTTCCTTAGGTTAATCATAAGGAAATCATTGGTGTTTAAACTATCACGTCCAAATTCCAATCTCAACAAATCAAGTGAGTATTCATATCCCTTTTTATATCATTTCCTATTTGGGGGAAATCATGTGATACAATATATTCTATCATGATATTCTATTGTTATTTCATTTTCAATTCAATTCAAGACAGGTTATGTTATTACTTGCAATTACGTGAACATACTGTGATAAACTGGATGACAGTAGAACCCTAATTCAATCAATCAATCAATCCTGGCAACAATGTAGATCTACTGGTTTGGATAACCCACCCCATATGAACAGTCGAGTGGTGATTGTGCCAGAGGCAATTTAGTCAATCTATGGTGTTTATGTGCAAGTCTATATTATATGCAAGTGTCAAGTCAAGGGGTTTATATTGTGTCGGTTTATCTATATGCTTCGCGGTTGCCATATAAGTCTTAATATTACCTTGTGAATTGAATTACAATCGATGGATCAATCAATCAATCTATATGTATATTCAAAACTGTGATTACTCACCAGCTAACTCGTTAGCTGACTTTATTTTCTCATATGATTTCAGGTTAAGCAAGATAGTGGACATCTACGTGCTCATCTAAGACACGGACCTAGTTAAAATAAAAGACAATTATTATTTGTGGTTTCGATTGTTGTATTTGTGTATGTTGTACTTATTCTATCATGTAATCTGATTGTAATATTATTTCCACAAATAGACAACCATGTGTTATGAACAATCAATCATTCCCTCGTCCGCTCCGATGATTCCGCCGTCGGTCGGGGTGTGACACCCACTCAGTCCGAGGTCACACCATCCTTCACAATTGACCTCAATGTGGGTTTTGAGCCTCCTCAGTCTCAAACCCCTGAGCCCGAACCCCAAGCCTTAAGCCCACAGTGTGAGTCTCTACACTCCCCTGTGCAGCCTTCTAGGGACAGCCCCACCATAGGCTCAATGCCTGTAGACATTGATCTAGGTCCCGGGTCAGTAGGTTTAACTTCCCTATCTTTCACTGACCTTTTACTCCGCACTGATGAAGAGATTACATCTCTCCATGGCCATGAAGTTGATCTACAACACCCTCTGAAAGATCAACAGAGCCAAGAGGGATCCCTTGTCTCTAGCCCCCATCAGAAGCCAATTATGAGGTGAGTCCCACTGATGTGGAGGGGACTCATGTAGGCTCAGCTGCCACTACTCAGAGTCTCTCATTGAGCTCTCAGGACAGTGGTAACATAATTAGGACTGAGTCTACGGCAACTTTGCCCATAGACATCTCTGAAAGAGATGACTCTGAGCAAAGGAAACCAGGGTGCCAAGAAGCCACATCTGGTGGTGAGACTGAGCATACTAGGTATGTTATCTCATCTCCCCGTGATTCTTCTCATGAAGATGAGGGAAGTATGTAACTAACACTTCAGTACTTGCTTTCTAAGGTCTCCAACCTGGAATCACAGGTGAGGATCTTAGAATCAAGGACTGCCACTCAGCAACTTGAGATTAACAACCTCAAGGCTAAACTAGCTGAGAAACAGACGGAGAGGTCTGTTAGGCATGTACCAATTCAGGTCTCACTGACTTCTTCCTCTAGCTCATCTAGCTCTCAAGATGATGCTACCAAAAAGGGGGAGAAAGTTCAGAGACAAACACTTGAGGAACCACAGACCCAATCTCTAACCTCCCAACTCATCACACTACCTGAGTCATCTCAATCCTTTCTAGAGATTGACTCAAAGATGCTTCAAGATCTCTACAGACTTTTCACAAAGTTTGTATTGAGATCATCCCTAGAACAGCCTAGCCCCGACACCACACTTATATACTTTGGGGCTGAGGAGCTTCAAAGACTGACTGCACCTTCTACCACTGTGGAAGAAGTTGGTCAACCTAAGGTCCACATGGAACCTGAGATTAGCTTCGAAGAGGAAATGGGGACTGATGGCCCAGCAACTGAAACAGATGGGACAGAACTTGCAGCAGTCTCATCTTCCGAAGCTCAAGCTGAAGCTTCCGACGCTTATATGGAAGCCTCGGAAGAACAAGAAAAGTCTTCCGAGGCCGAAATAGAAGCTGCGGAAGGCTTATTTCAGATGTCTGAGGAAATAACCATCACAGATGTTATTGCTAAAATAGCATCTGAGGTGAGCAGGGACGACATTTCTGATATTCCTCCAACCCAAACACCAGCTGAACTTCTCTCTCAATCACAACCCTCCATCTAAGAACCACCACAGTCAAGCACCGCCAAAGACAAAGGGAAAAGAAAATTGACTGCGGAAGAGCTTCAGGAGGAGGAGAGGATTGAGAAGCTCAAAAATAAAGGTAGGTTTCCTACTGAAAAGCTGCTAGCTGCTAGTTCTAAGGCAGCTGCAGCCAATCAGGAAGAAAACAACCAAAGGAGAAGAACAGCACTCATTGACCAGCTCATCAGCCTAGGAGCTGTCAATGAGGAAGTACTCCTGCTACCATTAGAGGAGTTGGTGTCTTTGGAGAGGTCAACCAGGCTAAAGCAAGAAGAACAAGCCAGGTTGACCTTGGAGAGGGAAGAAGAAGAAAGAAGAGAAAGCAGCCCTGAAGCTGAGAGAGGACATGATTAAATTCCTACTCTCAAGAGGCTTCAGTCATCCTGAACTGTCTTCTCATGATGATGACATGATCCTGCTGCTCCACAACAAAGAGCAGGGTCAAATGGAGAAGGAAAGGAAGAAGGCTGCTAGGGAGAAGTTGAGGGAGAAGAAGAGAAAGGAAGAAGAGAAGAGGGTCACTGCCACCAAGAAGTCCAATGACAAAGCCTGGATGAAAGACTATCTCCGGGCTCATGGCTTCTCTGGTAGGCAGGTGGGACCTATGTCCGAAAGGACACTCCAACGGATAGTCAGTGAAATCAAAGCTGATATCCGTCTGGGGAAGAGAAGGGAGATGTACAGGAGGGTACAGGGAACGGTTTCAACCCCAGCCACTCAACCACAGCCACAACCCACACCAGAACCAACCCCTTTTCCCATCAAAACCGAACCCACTGACGAAACCTTCACCCCTCAACCCACAACTCTACCCAAACCTACCACATCACCTCAACCACCCAAACTACCCATCCTAAAACCCAAGACACAACCCAAAACCACTAAACCTAAGCCTACCTAACAAAAAACAAGACCATCCCCTCAACCTCCTCAACATCTCTCCTTTGAGGAAATGAAGGAGTTCAAGACGAGGCTCATCAACTGCACCACTTTGAGCAGCATCTCCAGTGAGGGAGAGCTTATCAACATCACCTATGTTGATAACTCTTCAAGCTCCCTCACCCTAGGCCAATTTCTTGAGTTGCCTAGAGACACTTTGGGCCAGGCTGCAAGACTTCTTGGTCTCAACTCCGATACCCACAATGCTGAGGAGAAGAGACTAAGAAGGAGACTGGTGACTCTGCTGGATAACAGGAAAGAGGACAGGATTTCTAGTCAATCTCCTGGACCTAGGAATGCTATAATCTAGTGGAGGTTCGATGAACCTTCTCACAACTTTGTTGTGGAAAGGGAGAATGGTGAAACCAACAGGCTCAATGCCACTTCTCTCCTGCATCTCAGCAGATTTGATCTTGCTGAGCTTGCTGAGAAGCCATTCTCCAATCCCTCCAACTCTGAGACTGCTGCACACATCAGAAATCACATCAGCGGTCTCCACTTGGCTGAACAAAGTAGAAGAGCCAAGATTGCAGAAGAGTTGAAGCTGAAAAGAGTGGAAGACAAGGAAAGACCAACCACCAAAGGCACAGCCTTTCTACAGATGGTGGAAGGTCCTGAATTGGAACCAATAGTTAGATGGGAATATGACTATAGTTCCCATCAACTAACTCTCTTCAAAGGGCCACAACAAAGGGTACATATAATCCAAGGAGACAGAGTGGAGGTTTTGTCTACCAAGGATCTGTACAAGATTCTCAGCACCACATCAGGAAAGAATGAAGACACTGATAAACACCTACTTTCCATAGTGCTGAGAACTTTGAGAAGAAAAGGGAAGTGAAGTTTTGGTAGCATCAGCCTAGGGGGAGTTTTTTGGATCATGATGAGGCTGGTGCAACCAAAACTACTTCATATAGTCATTTTTGGTGCTACATTCAAAGGCTTCCGAAGCTGAGCAAGAGATCTTCCGAAAGTCTGAAGAACAACAGCTGAAGCCAACAGCTGAAGACTATCTTCCGAAGATAAAGTCTGAAAGCTTCCGAAGACAAAGTCTGATGAAAGAGCTGAAGACAAAGTCTGAGCTTCCGAAGACAAAGTCTGATGAAAAAGCTGAAGACAAAGTCTGCTTCCGAAGACAAAGAAGACTCCAAGCCTCGGAAGAAGCAGTCTTCCGAAGTATAAGTGGCTTCGGAAGAAGTTATTCTTCCGAAGTACTTTATCCTTCGGAAGACATTGCTATGTCCAGTAGATATAAGTATGGTCCCTGACAGTCCGCTGCAGACCTCTGATACAGCATGGCATCTTCCTAAAGAGCCATGTTATTGACCATACTTTATTCTACTGTTCACCTTTTTATGATAGTACATGTTACCAACTTTAGTTGGTGACAAAAGGTAAGTCAGGGACATGTCCTGACTACCAACTCTCAGGCAAAATGTCTGAAAGACCTCACCAAGAGTCTTGTAGTATAGATGTAAGGTTAGAGGTGTCCAGCTGGTATCAAAGTATATCCGGCTGTAGGTAGTATTATATATATCTTCTCCTTGTAATTTTTTAGATAAGTGATTTGAGTCTAAGAGTCTTGTAATCTTTTGAGTGAGAAGCAATATATAAAAGTACCTTGAAAATTTACTTGCTGTGTTAATTTCTTACTGCTTGTTACTTGTTATATTATGATCAACTCTTCATAGACTACTTGCTAAGTGTTATTCACAGTGAGTTGAGAGAAAAACCACCCATAGTCGATCCTGCAGTTCTTAACATCATATCAAATCAAATCGGGTAATTGAACACATCTATACACTCGATTCAACTTAGGGAACAAAAGTCCTAAGTTTGATTTCACTATCTTTATCGAATTGATACTCAATCGGGTTCAATTTGAATCTAGGGTTTATGTTGAATTTGGGGGATTATCTCAATAACAACTCTTAAAATTTGTTTTGTATTTGAAACCAATACTTGGGCTTTGGCCCAACGGTTACCAAACTACCACCATGAGCAGGAGGTCCCGGGTTCGAACCGGGCCTCTGCCATTGTTGTTTAAATTAGTTTTTTGTACATTTTATAATGCATAAAATTGGTATTATATTATTAAATCAAAACAAAAATTATTTTGTTCACAAAAACATTTCAGAAATTATTAAAAACTTATGATTTTATATTTGACTATTGTTTTTTTTAGAATAACATAAGTTATAAAACATTATTAACTATATTATATAATTTAAATGCTATAAATCTATTATGGTTTAAATTTAGGTTATTTCAAAACATTATAAATTTACATGTTAAATAACTAAGTTATTCAAATAGTTATTTAAATAATTATATAAATAATTGATTACTCAATTATTCATTTAACTATGTTATATAATTAGTTAATAAAGTTATTCCTTAAAATTTTATTCTTGAAATTTATAAAACAATATAACTTGCTTTATTCTTATTTTTAAGGTTTTGTATTATAAAACTTTTTGATAAATCGTTATAAAAGCTCAAAACTTTATAAAATAATTTTAAATAAGTTTAACGTCATTTAGATAAGTATTTAATTAATTATCTTTATCAAGTTTTAAATAATTAATTATTAAATTAATTATTTATTTTCACATATTATACTTAACTTCTATAACCTAAATTTTTAAATCATTCTTAATTATATTTGGTCTTAATTGATTATATCATCATTATTAAACTAAAACATAAACGATTCATTATTTTACTTAATTAATTAAACCCCCAAATTCCAATTGAATCCCTAGTCCATGTCGAATTGATCATTTTATTATCGAACTTAATCTTGGAGTCTATACGTTTAGGCAACTTGTAAAACAAATCGTTGGAGCCTCGTTTAATTTCTTATCATCATCTTATTTATATTAAGTGAGTTTTCCATGTGAGTTTTTCTTGCCCCTTTTACATTTTCACACTATTTTGGGGTGAAACATGATACTTATACATCGTACACTTATAAACGTTTGAGACTTGTAAAGCACTTGCAATTCATCTTATTATTTTGTCATGGTTATTTGTGTTATTGTAAGTCTTATATGAGTTACATATATTGTTTACAATCATTAACTATTGCTAGCCTGGTGACGTCTTAGATCTTTGGGCCTGACAAGCCTATTTGGTGTTAAAGTCGATGTATTGCCGACTCCTAGGAGCCGTATGCTTGTGCACTAGGGAACCAAATACACTTAGCCAATCATATAAACTTATAATATAGTCGAGGTTTGATTGTACTATATGTGTTCTATAAACTTGCTAACTCGTAACCATTGACATGAATTGCTACTTGTAACCCTTTTATATATATACATATATGCGTGTGTTTAAACCATGGGAACTTACCAACTTTGTAGTTGACCCTTTATTTTTAACATGTTTCAGGTTTCCTACTTAAAGATCTTCTTGTGCTCATATAGGACTTGGACCTAGATTAATTGAAAATCTTATGTTATTGGTTGTATCTTAGATTGTCTTGTAATGATTTATTTGTCTTGTAAAGTTTAAAGAATAATGGCATTTAATATTATTTTAACTTAATTAGTTCCATGTGCTATGATCAATCGTCTCCCATTCGTCCGCCCCGATGATTCCGCCGTCGGTCGGGGTGTGACGGATTGGTATCAGAGCCATGGTTATAGGGATTTAGGCTATTAGAAATGGAATGACCTAGACTATAACTAAGCACCATTACATATGAGTCCTCTCATATATATTATATGCTTAGATAGAATTTTATGCGCCTTATGTGTTTATACTTGATTATGTGATTATATGCCTTATGTGTTTATGCTTATACCTTGAATCTTATCAATGCACACACGAACCTTAAATCAAATTCTAAGGCATTATATGCCCGGATCAAATGCTTTTCAAAATGTGATTTTGAATCGTTATTTGTGGTTTTCAAGTCTCGTCAAAGTCTATGTCCTATGTAAGGCCCCCATCCCGGGCACCTCACAGTTGGTCATTCACAGCACTATAGATACATACTAGTATACATTTCATAAAATAATGCAGCGGAATTAATTTAAACAAAAGCCATTCATTTCATTAATAACACTGTTGCTAAGCAATACACCTTGATTTAATCAGTTTACAAAAGAATAATTTAACTGCATTACAAAGCAACAGTGATTTCTATTAAGAATGGATGTCAAACTTTCCCTGCCGAGTAGCTTCACCCTCGTGCCATCCTCAGCAATAATTACCTGCCAACTGAAAATGTATAAAAGTCAGCGTTGCTGAGTGAGCTCTAGTTTTATACATAATAAAATACTTTCTATATGTTGTATATGAAAATACTCTTTTCTGTAAATTACAACTCTGTACTGTGTATGCGAGCACGCATTAACTATGTGAACAAATATTGTTCGTTCTCTGTACTGTATGCCTTGTCTGTAAACTTTTTAACTTTATGTTCCACTATCTATGTGGACCAGTGTGTAATGCCCCAACTATGTGCGCGATGAAAAATGGGTGATGGGCCATCTATATCCCTCGAAAGGGTCAACTGTATCCCTCGAAAGGGCTATGGGTATCCCCCCGAAGGGTTCAACTGTATCCCTCGAAAGGGCTATGGGTATCCCCCCGAAGGGTTCAACTGAATCCCTCGAAAGGGCTATGTGGACTATGTACAAGGCCGACCCAATCACCCAGGGCACGCTACAAAGGTCCTGCCAATCTCAATTGATTGACCCTGTGTGCATAATGGGTAGCTAACCCGCAACACAGTTGAGCTAACGACAACACGGTCGTGTCCCTCCTATGTGCTTGCAAGACTTATTAACATTTTCTTTATGTTCCACTTCTTTTCTTTATTGCTCTTTCACTTTATTATTACAATATACTTTACGATACGATAATAACATACCACGTAAAGTCACATACTATGAGTAATAATAATAACAATAACTATAATAAAGAGCAATTATAAATAATCATATCATGCATGGAACACCATCATTATTAGGCCCTTAGTCAACCTCGGTCAAACCCTAAAGCACAGACTCCCAGAAAATTTTCTAAAAATTTCTAAGTGTCTGGGCGTAAGAGCCCTATTTGGACGCATAAGCCCTGTTCAGGCTTTTCACCACTATGTAGGCTCACCAGCCTACACTTAGAAACTTTTCCCCTTAGGCGTATGAGCTATTCAGGCATATGAGCACTGTTTAGGCTCATTACCCTGTACTTAGAAAAATCTCAGGCGTATGAGTACTATTCAGGCATATTACCCTATACTTAGTTTTCTAAGTCATTATTTTAGGCACAAGAGTACTGTTTAGACTCTTTACCCTACACTTAGGCTTTTAAGCAGACTTTTCAGGCGTAAGAGCCCTGTTTGGGCATATTACCTTACACTTAACTTTTCTAAGTCATTTTCAAGCATATGAGCACTGTTGAGGCTTATGAGCCTTAGGCGTATTAGGTACTGTTAAGGCATATGAGAACTATTTGGACTCATGACCCTACTTAGAACATTTCTAAGGCAAATTTTTGGGCATATGAGCACTGTTTAGGCTCATCAATTTTCTGTCCAACTTATTACTATGAAATTTCCAAACCCAAACATCAAGCCTAATTGTTCTAAGCTTACCAAGGTCTTTCTAAGCATGAACTTCACATAAACAACTCATAAACATCATCAGGCATGCAAAATACAAACGGGTTTACATACATAATCATAGTAAAAATTGTAAAATACATTTTCAGCCCCAAAAATCGTATAAAACATGTAAAAAGGGGATCTAGAAACTCACCTTAGCAGTCTCTCGGGTATGACTTCTTCAAAACCCGTTTGCTACAAGTTCAACACCTATGAAATCCAAATGAATAGACCCGAACACAAAACACACACAAAAGAACATGCATTCTCGGTTTCTTAGCCAAAACACAACTTAAAACACTAATTCTTACCTTGAATTCGATTTCTTCTTCTTTCTCTCTCTGAAAATCGAAGTCTGCTGTTTCTCTCTCTAAAAACCGAACAAGAAAGAGTGTGCAGAGGGTTATGGGCGGCCATATCACCTTTTACACCAACTTTTCAAGTTTTTATCATTTTTAACACTTTTGGTCCCTCAACTTTGGGGTTGACTTTCATTTTATTCTTTTTCTTTCTCTTTTGTCCTTTTATTCCCTTCAAAAATACGGATGTTACAAGTCCACCCCCCTTATATAGGTTTCGTCCCCGAAACCTGTTATTCCTCAAACAGATGAGGATAATGCTGCCTCATTTCTTTCTCAGTCTCCCATGTGGATTCGGATCCCTTCCTGTGCTTCCACTGTACACGCACAAGAGGAACCACTTTATTTCTTAACTTCTTTTCCTTACGATCAATGATTGGCACTGGTTGCTCTACGTAATTGAGCCGTTCGTCTACTTCAATATCCTCCAGCGGAACAATCATATCTTCATCAGCTAAGCACTTTCTCAGATGAGATACATGGAATGTGGGATGGATTCCACTTAACTCATCTGGCAGTTTAAGTCGATAGGCTACCTCCCCTACTCGTGCGATGATTCGGAAAGGTCCTATATATCTTGGGCTTAGCTTACCTCGTTTCCTGAATCGGATGATCCCTTTCCAAGGTGAGACCTTCAACATGACCCGGTCGCCAACCTTGAACTCTATTGTTCTTCGCCCCTTGTCAGCATACGACTTTTGTCTATCCTTCGCCGCTTTCATGAAGGCTTTGATCTTTTCCAATTTCTCAGTCGTAGCTTCGATTACCTCGACACCTCCTAACTCTTTCTGCCCAATGTCTCCCCAACATACGGGCGTCCTACATCTCCTACCGTATAGCATCTCGTAGGGTGGCATGCCAATACTGGCATGATAACTGTTGTTGTACGAGAATTCTGCTAATGGTAAGTGATCATCCCAGCTTCCTCCAAAATCGATCACGCATGCTCGAAGCATATCCTCGAGCGTCTGTATCGTCCTCTCAGACTGACCGTCCGTCTGAGGATGATAGGTTGTACTAATGTGTAGCCTCGTCCCCATTGCATCATGGAATCTTCTCCAAAACTTCGATGTAAACCGGGTGTCACGATCCGATACGATAGACACCGGCACGCCATGACGAGCTACGATTTCCTTGATGAACAGATCCGCCAATCTTTCAGATGAATACGTCTCACGGATCGGTAGGAAGTGGGACCTCTTTGTTAGTCGGTCGACAATCACCCAAATAGTAACGCATCCCCTCGATGTGCAAGGTAGCTTAGTAATGAAGTCCATGGTGATATGCTCCCACTTCCATTTGGGTATATCCAACGGTTGGATCTTCCCGTACGGTTTCTGGTGTTCCGCCTTCACTTGGAGACAAGTGAGGCACTTACTCACGTACTCCACTACATCGTGTTTCATACCCGGCCACCAGTAATCTTTCTTCATATCGTGATACATCTTGGTAGCACCGGCATGAATGGAGTATCGAGTCTTATAGGCTTCGTCCATTATCTTCCTACGTAGATCCCCGTATCGAGGAATCCACATCCGCCCGAATCGGGTCTTAACACCAAGAGTGTTCTCACCCAATTCCGTAACTAGACCTCTCATCATTTCAGAGTTAAGACGATCTTCTTTCAAAGCCTCGTCTTGAAACTCCTTAACATGTGTCATCACGTCGGAGGTCATGATTAACTGATAAGCCTTCACTCGAATCGGCTCAGGTCTCTCCTTCCGGCTAAGGGCATCTGCCACCATATTGGCCTTACCCGGATGGTAATGGATTTTACAATCGTAATCCTTGATGAGCTCCAACCATCGCCTCTGCCTCATGTTTAAATCTTTCTTCTCGAAAAAGTACTTCAAGCTTTTGTGGTCTGTGAAGATGGTGCACTTAGTCCCGATAGATAGTGCCGCCAAATCTTCAATGCGAAAACCACCGCGGCTAATTCTAGATCGTGTGTGGGATAGTTGACTTTGTGGGTTTTCAGCTATCGGGATGCATAGGCTATTACCCTTCCATGTTGCATCAACACGCAACCTAGCCTAGAGTAGGATGCATCCAAATATACCACTAAGTCTTCACTTCCCTCGGGCAATGTCAAGATAGGAGCTTGTGTTAGTCTCGTCTTCAACTCCTCAAAGGCACTCTCCTGCTCTTGAATCCACACGAACTTCACGTCCTTACGAGTCAACTTAGTCAAAGGTGAGGCTATCTTGGAGAAGTCTTGAATAAATCTCCTGTAGTAGCCCGCCAATCCCAAGAAACTACGAATTTCGGATGGCGTCTTTGGTGATTTCCATTGCATCACAGCCTCAACCTTTGCTGGGTCCACCATGATTCCCTCAGCATTTACTACGTGACCCAGAAATTGCACCTCGCGTAGCCAGAAAGCATACTTGGAGAACTTAGCATACAGTTGCTTCTTCTCAGAGTTCCAACACTTCCCGAATATGACCGGCGTGCTCTTCTTCGCTCCTTGAATAAATCAGGATATCATCGATGAACACAATCACTGATTTATCTAACATTGGCCGACACACTCGATTCATCAAATCCATAAAAGCAGCTGGCGCATTGGTCACCCAAAAGACATGACGAGAAACTCGTAGTGACCATAGCGCATACGAAAAGATGTTTTAGGAATGTCCTGCTCCTTCACTTTCAACTGATAGTAGCCAGATCGAAGATCTATCCTCGAGAACCAACTGCACCCTGGAGCTGGTCGAACAAGTCGTCGATCCTCGGTAACAGATACCGATTCTTTATTGTCAACTTATTCAACTCACGGTAGTCGATACACATTCTCATGCTACCATCCTTCTTTTTCACGAATAAGACCGGAGCACCCCAAGGAGAGATACTCGGTCTGATGAAACCCTTATCGAGCAATTCTTGCAGTTACTCCATTAACTCCTTCATCTCAGTCGGAGCTAATCGATACGGTGCCTTGGCGACAGGTTGGGCACCGGGTATCAAGTCAATTTGAAATTTGATTTCGCGATCTGGTGGCACACCTGATAGGTCCTTTGGAAATACATCGGGAAAGTCGCACACCACCGGTACATCGGATAATTGTGGTGTTGATGTGTCCACATCCTTCACGTAGGCTAAATAAGCTCTACATCCACGTCTCATGCACTTTCCCGCCACCGCCATCGAAATCACTTTCGGAATCGTCATAACCGATCGCCGTATATTGTCACCGGACTTCCGTCAGGCGCCGTCAGTCTAATCATCTTCTTACGACACACAATATTCGCTTCATAGGTTGCTAACCAATCCATCCCTAGTACTACATCAAATCCACCTAGGGGCATCACATGTAATTTAGCAGCAAACCTATGACCTTCTAATTCTATAGCACAATCTTCTATTACATCAGTAACTCTGGTGGACTTACCGATAGCAGTTTCTACATCAAAAGGCTCGCTAATACCACTACTGCTAACAGACAACTTAACACAAAAGGTAGTAGAAATAAAACTCCTACTAGCACCGGAATCAAATAATACAGAGGCACAAGTTTGATTAACTAGAAACATACCTGACACGATATCGGGATCCACTCTGGCTTCTTCCCGGGTCATGGTGTAAGCTCTAGCACTTGCCCTCAGCCTCCTTCCTCCGGCTTCTTGTTCCCCGCTCCAGAGCTCTCCGCCCTAGGCTTCTTACAGTCTCTAGCGATATGGCCAGGCTGGCCACACCTGAAGCATACGTTCAGTCCCATCCTACACTCACCAGGATGCTCCCTTCCACATTTGCCACATTTCTTTGACCCCGAGTTGGACGACCCCA
Source organism: Flaveria linearis (assembly GCA_024085815.1). Lineage (NCBI taxonomy): Eukaryota > Viridiplantae > Streptophyta > Magnoliopsida > Asterales > Asteraceae > Flaveria > Flaveria linearis. Next base: position 113,070 of record JABSNV010000567.1, read on the forward strand.
TCCTACGGTCATCCATTCTCATCTTCTTATTGTTCGGGGTGAAACCACCCCGCCTAAACCTCTTTCCATTCTAAGTCCGGTCACCACCACCGGTCTTCTTCACTTCCACCACCGTCACTTCCCTTTCATTGTAGACCCTCCCTGCCAGATCCACTGCCGACCTAAAGGTGCTCGGTCTAGCAGCGATCATGTGTCTACGAATGTCAGCTGGCAGTCCCTGTATATACCGGTTAATCTTTTGAGATACCGGCATCACCTGATCCGGCACCAGTCTCGCCGTCTCATTAAATTTTATGGTGTACTGTTGATGGGTCATGGTCCCTGCCTCAAGTTGCAGGAACTCCCCTCAATCCTGTCGAGTTCCCTATGAGGACAGAACTCCTCCATCACTAGTTGCTTCAGTTCCTTCCATCGCATCTATCCGATGGCTCTAGTACCCTCAGCTTGGACAATATTGTCCTACTAACACAATGCCGAGTCGGCAAAAGAGTGAGTCGCAAACTTCACCTTTTGATCATCACGACACTCACTGATCTCTAGCACTGCCTCCATCTCCCTCACCCAGTGGTGAGCAGCAGCAGCATCGCCATTACCATCAAAAGTCGGGGGCTTGCACCTTTGGAATGCCCCATAACTGCATCCCTTGGTTGTCACCCCTACTACAACATCCTCTTCCTCATCAGATACTACTATCTCAGGATCCGGTCGTTCCTCTCCTCCCTTGCTTTCCTTCCCAGTCGACTCCCTCCTGTCTTCCTTCTCCTTTCTTCCTTCTCCTTTCTCTTTCGTTCATCACCGCTCGAATAACATCGGTCACTACAGATGGCATAACTGCCTGCAGGATCTGGTGTACCTCATCAGCAATCGCCTCCCTAGCTGAGGCATTCAGGCTGGCATTCTCATTTCCTTCAGTCTGGTCAGGAACCTCAGGGTTCTCATGGGTCGCCTCAGCAGCTTTGGCACTGCTCCTGGTCATACGCGGTCTACCTCTACCTCTAGAAGCTTTAGAAGGTCTCTTCCCAGCCATTTCCTAAGCACTATAAGATTCAAACACTAACACAGTCATTCAAGGTAATAGCTCAGTTTATGTCAAGTATAGTAAGTCTCTAATTACAGTGGCCAGTTGTGATTAGCCACTTACTTTACTTTTCACACCCCAAGCATTTCCTATCCTGACTTCATCAGTATCTAAATCTACTATGATCACAGAAGTCAAATAGCACACGCACATAATACCGGTTAACTTTTAGGAAAAGAAATACCTGATGGCACGGAGCTACTCGGGCTGACATCCCTCTTCTGTCCCATTTTTAGTTTAAGTTAAGGTTTATTTTGAAAATTTACCCGTTTCACTAAACTATGGCTCTGATACCAACTTGTAAGGCCCCCATCCCGGGCACCTCACAGTTGGTCATTCACAGCACTATAGATACATACTAGTATACATTTCATAAAATAATGCAGCGGAATTAATTTAAACAAAAGCCATTCATTTCATTAATAACACTGTTGCTAAGCAATACACCTTGATTTAATCAGTTTACAAAAGAATAATTTAACTGCATTACAAAGCAACAGTGATTTCTATTAAGAATGGATGTCAAACTTTCCCTGCCGAGTAGCTTCACCCTCGTGCCATCCTCAGCAATAATTACCTGCCAACTGAAAATGTATAAAAGTCAGCGTTGCTGAGTGAGCTCTAGTTTTATACATAATAAAATACTTTCTATATGTTGTATATGAAAATACTCTTTTCTGTAAATTACAACTCTGTACTGTGTATGCGAGCACGCATTAACTATGTGAAAAATATTGTTCGTTCTCTGTACTGTATGCCTTGTCTGTAAACTTTTTAACTTTATGTTCCACTGTCTATGTGGACCAGTGCGCAATGCCCCAACTATGTGTGCGACGAAAAACGGGTGATGGGCCATCTATATCCCTCGAAAGGGTCAACTGTATCCCTCGAAAGGGCTATGGGTATCCCCCCGAAGGGTTCAACTGTATCCCTCGAAAGGGCTATGGGTATCCCCCCCGAAGGGTTCAACTGTATCCCTCGAAAGGGCTATGGGTATCCCCCCGAAGGGTTCAACCGTATCCCTTGAAAGGGCTATAGGTATCCCCCCGAAGGGTTCAACTGAATCCCTCGAAAGGGCTATGTGGACTATGTACAAGGCCGACCCAATCACCCAGGGCACGCTACAAAGGTCCTGCCAATCTCAATTGATTGACCCTGTGTGCATAATGGGTAGCTAACCCGCAACACAGTTGAGCTAACGACAACACGGTCGTGTCCCTCCTATGTGCTTGCAAGACTTATTAACATTTTCTTTATGTTCCACTTCTTTTCTTTATTGCTCTTTCACTTTATTATTACAATATACTTTACGTTACGATAATAACATACCACGTAAAGTCACATGCTATGAGTAATAATAATAACAATAACTATAATAAAGAGCAATTATAAATAATCATATCATGCATGGAACACCATCATTATTAGGCCCTTAGTCAACCTCGGAAGCACAGACTCCCAGAAAATTTTCTAAAAATTTCTAAGTGTCTGGGTGTAAGAGCCCTATTTGGACGCATAAGCCCTGTTCAGGCTTTTCACCACTATGTAGGCTCACCAGCCTACACTTAAAAACTTTTCCCCTTAGGCGTATGAGCTATTCAGGTGTATGAGCACTGTTAGGCTCATTACCCTGTACTTAGAAAAATCTCAGGCGTATGAGTACTATTCAGGCATATTACCCTATACTTAGTTTTCTAAGTCATTATTCTAGGCACAAGAGTACTGTTTAGACTCTTTCCCTACACTTAGGCTTTTAAGCATACTTTTCAGGCGTAAGAGCCCTGTTTGGGCATATTACCTTACACTTAACTTTTCTAAGTCATTTTCAAGCATATGAGCACTGTTGAGGCTTATGAGCCTTAGGCGTATTAGGTACTGTTTAGGCATATGAGAACTATTTGGACTCATGACCCTACTTAGAACATTTCTAAGACAAATTTTTGGCATATGAGCACTGTTTAGGCTCATCAATTTTCTGTCCAACTTATTACTATGAAATTTCCAAACCCAAACATCAAACCTAATTGTTCTAAGCTTACCAAGGTCTTTCTAAGCATGAACTTCATATAAAGAACTCATAAACATCATCAGGCATGCAAAATACATACGGGTTTACATACTAATCATAGTAAAAATTGTAAAATACTTTTCAGCCCAAAAAATCGTATAAAACATGTATAAAGGGGATCTAGAAAACTCATCTTAGCAGTCTCTCGGGTATGACTTCTTCAAAACCCGTTTGCTACAAGTTCAACACCTATGAAATCCAAATGAATACACCCGAACACAAAAACACACACATAAGAACATGCATTCTCGGTTTCTTAGCCAAAACACAACTTAAAAACACTAATTCTTACCTTGAATTCGATTTATTCTTCTTTCTCTCTCTGAAAATCGAAGTCTGCTGTTTCTCTCTCTAAAAACCGAACAAGAAAGAGTGTGCAGAGGGTTATGGGCGGCCATATCACCTTTTACACCAACTTTTCAAGTTTTTATCATTTTTAACACTTTGGTCCCTTAACTTTAGGGTTGACTCATCTTATTCTTTTTCTTTCTTTCTCTTTTGTCCTTTTATTCCCTTTAAAATACAGGTGTTACATCCTATAACTTGAAACATGTAATGTTGGAAGAGTGGAATGTCTGTATCTCGAGGTGTTCTGTCTAGGCAAGGTATTCATATAAATCCAAATCAACCGATGGATCCGTTTACCTTACCTGGGAACCTTGGGGTGAGTGTCCGCTTATAGGTACGCATGTCTTCATTACGGTTGTAGTTGACATAATACTTTGATAAGTCAACGTAATGCATTGGTGGGTAAACCGAACATTACACTCGAAACATCGTGTTATTTTAAATCCTTTTATCATTAATCTTGTCTTTTTGGATCTTAAAAAAACTCATTATCCCATTTCTCTTAGCGACCCTTAATAATCTTTCCAAATGCCTTCCCCTCAAAACCGCATTTATCCTAAAAACCTATTACAATGATGCACTCACTCTAAATGAATCTTAAATCTTAATAAACATGATTCTCGTATCAACGTTACACTAATGAACCTTTGAAACCTTAATAACATAGTGAACAAGAATTGATCATTTAAGAGCCTTGTTAAAATTATTTCTTGGGAAGCTTCTATTAAATTCATATTCCATCCAAAAGTGTATTGAACTTATTTCTCATGCCGTTAAGCCGAGTTCCGTATCGATCTAACGTTTGTGTCTCACTCATGGCAAAACCTTCCTAACCGTCTTGAACCGTTTAATGTACAAACGTTTATCAATTAATATTCTAGATTAATAATCTGGTACCCTTCGCCAGGGAACACATGAGATCATAAATTATGAAACTTAACAAACCTAAGTATAACAAAGTATTATAGTTAAACTTAGGGAACAAAAGCCCTAAGTTTGATTTCACTATCTTTATCGAATTGATACTCAATCGGATTCAATTTGAATCTAGGGTTTATGTTGAATTTGGGGGATTATCTCAATAACAACTCTTAAAATTTGTTTTGTATTTGAAACCAAGACTTGGGCTTTGGCCCAACGGTTACCAAACTACCACCATGAGCAGGAGGTCCGGGTTCGAACCGGGCCTCTGCCATTGTTGTTTAAATTAGTTTTTTGTTTTTATAATGCATTGGTACATTAAAAAACAAAAATTATTTTGTTCACTAAATTTCACAAGAAAGAAACAAAAACTTATTTTGTTGACTATTGTTTTTTAGAACAAAATTAAAAAAATTATTAACTATTATATTATAAAATGCATTGGGTTATAAACTATTTAGGTTATTTCATTAAACATTTAAAACTAAGTATTCAATAGTTATTAAATAATTATATAAATAATTGATTACTCAACTATTCAACTATGTTATATATAATTAGTTAATAAAGTTATTCCTTAAAATTTTATTCTTGAAATTTATAAAACAATATAACTTGCTTTTCTTATTTTTAAGGTTTTGTATTATAAAATCTTTTTTAAATCGTTATAAAAGCTCAAAACTTTATAAAATGATTTTAAATAAGTTTAACGTCATTTAAATAAGTATTTAATTAATTTATCTTTATCAAGTTTTAAATAATTAATTATTAAATTAATTATTATTTTCACATATTATACTTAACTTCTATAACCTAAATTTTTAAATCATTCTTAATTATATTTGGTCTTAATTGATGTATATCATCATTATTAAACTAAAACATAAACGATTCATTATTTTACTTAATTAATTAAACCCCAAATTCTAATTAAACCCTAGTCCATGTCCAATTGATCATCTTATTATCGAACTTAATCTTGGAATCTATACGTTTAGGCAAGTTGTAAAACAAATCGTTGGAGCCTCGTTTAATTTCTTATTCATCTTATTTATATCAAGTGAGTTTTCCATGTGAGTTTTCCTTGCCCCTTTTACATTTTTCACACTTTTGAGGTGAAACATGATACTTATACATCATACACTTATAAACGTTAGAGACTTGTAAAGCACTTGCAATTCATCTTATTTTGTCATGGTTATTTGTGTTATTGTAAGTTATATGAGTTACATATATTGTTTACAATCATTAACTATTGCTAGCCTGGTGACGTCTTAGATCTTGGGCCTGACAAGCCTATTTGGTGCTAAAGTCGATGTATTGCCGACTCCTAGGAGCCATGTGCTTGTGCACTAGGGAACCAAATACACTTAGCCAATCATATAACTTATAATCTAGTCGAGGTTTGATTGTAATATGTGTTCTATAAACTTGCTAACTCGTAACCATTGACATGAATTGCTACTTGTAACCTTTTTTATATATATCATATATGCGTGTGTTTAAACCATGGGAACTCACCAATTTATAGTTGACCCTTTATTTTTAACATGTTTCAGGTTCCTACTTGAAGATCTTCTTGTGCTCATATAGGACTTGGATCTAGATTAATTGAAAATCTTATGTATTGTTTGTATCTTAGATTGTCTTGTAATGATTTATTTGTCTTGTAAAGTTTAAAGAATAATGGCATTAATTATTTAACTTAATTAGTTCCATGTGCTATGAGCAATCGTCTCCCATTCATCCGCCCCGATGATTCCGCCGTTGGTCGGGATGTGACAGATTGGTATCAGAGCCATGGTTATAGGGATTTAGGTTATTAGAAATGTAATGACCTAGACTATAACTAAGCACCATTAACATGAGTCCTCTCATGTATTTTATATGCTTAGATAGGATTTTATGCGCCTTATGTGTTATACTTGATTATGTGATTATATGCCTTATGTGTTTATGCTTATTTGAATCTTATCAACGCACACACGAACCTTAAATCAAATTCTAAGGCATTATATGCCCGAATCAAATGCTTTTCAAATGTGATTCTAAATCGTTATTTGTGGTTTTCAAGTCTCGTCAAAGTCTATGTCCTATAACTTGAAACATGTATTGCTGGAAGAGTGGGATGCCTGTATCTCGAGGTGTTCTGTCTAGGCAAGGTATTCATATAAATCCAAATCAACCGATGGATCCGTTTACCTTACCTGGGAACCCTTGGGGTGAGTGTCCGTATAGGTACGCATGTCTTCATTAAGGTTGTAGTTGATAATACTTTGATAAGTCAACGTAATGCATTGGTTGGTAAAACCTTAACTCGAAACATCGTGTTATTTTAAATCCTTTTATCATGATCTTGTCTTTCTTCTATAAAAAATCTATAAATTTCTTATATTAACCATCCTTTAAATTAATTTCCCAATCTTCCCCTCACAAAACGCATTTATCCTGAAAACCTATTACAATGATGCACTCACTCTAAATTGAATCTTAAATCTTAATAAACATGATTCTTGTATCAACGTTACACTAATGAACCTTTGAAACCTTAATAACATAGTGAACAAGAATTGATCATTTAAGAGCCTTGTTAAAATTATTTTTTGGGAAGCTTCTATTAAATATTCCATCCAAAAGTGTATTGAACTTATTTCTCATGCCCGTTAAGCCGAGTTCCGTATCGATCTAACGTTGGTGTCTCACTCATGGCAAAACCTTCCTAACCGTCTTGAACCGTTTAATGTACAAACGTTTATCAATTAAAATTCTAGATTAATAATCTGGTACCCTCGCCAAGGAACACATGAGATCACAAATTATGAAACTTAACAAACCTAAGTATAACAAAGTATTATAGTTAAACTTGTTGAATTTGAACGCTTCTAAGAGTTCATGTGAAAACGTAAAATCGAATCCAAGTCTCCTCATGTCCTTGAAATTAGTCCTCTCGTGATTAAATTCCAGGATGAAATTTCTTAAAGTAGGGGAGACTGTAACATCCATCATTTCAAATTATAAACCCGAACCCGAACTCATTTTGAGTTTTCCATTATTAAATTATTTTAATAATTTTAATGGATTAAATGCAACTTACATTGTGAATTATTTATTTACTAATTATTTAAACAACTTGTATAATTTATAGAGTTATAAATAATTCTTTTTGTATAGTTATAAAGTGTATTAATCATTTTACAATAAATAATTAATGGAAAAGCTTACTTAAAAACTTATTAAGTTATAAAAGACTTTTAATAAACTTATAAATTATTAGTAGTTATAAATTTTATAAATAATTAAATATAAAGTGTATAAGTTTTATGAAAGTTTAAAACTAAAATATAATTAATAAATGATTAATTTGATTTATTATTTAAATAGTTTTTATAAGTCAAGGGTTTAATTAGTAATTTCTGAAACTTAACAGAAAAGCTTCATACATGAAATAAAAGATGATACTTCAGGGACCAAACTGTAAATACCCAAACCAAACCCTCCCTTCCCGTCGATCTTTCTCCGGTCACCTCCGGCCATCGCTCCGGCGATGGTCAAAAATCACCAAAACGCTCGACTTGAATGCAATTAAACTGAACCTTAACTGTTATGCATCGGTTTCGAACTTAAAACCATGTTTAATTGTAATTATTCGACCATTAACACAAGAAATCAAAACCGAAACCATCTATTCAAATCCTTAAAGCGTGATCCTGTAACCATTCGAATTGCATCTGTTGGAATAATGGGAAACGGTCAAATCGATCCTCTAACCATTCTGCATCATCAATCGCACAAACAAATCTCTTATTCGAATCTTTTGATCATCACTTTCCTTTTGGACTGCAACTTGGTCGACAACCATCTTCGAAGCTTTCTGACTCAAAATTGTTTGAGGGCTTTGAATCTTAAACATTCTTTGAAGCTTCATACAAAGGGAATTTGATTATCATCAATGTTTGCACCTTGAAGCACAACCACGCAGTCGCAACTTGTCTTCATTCGTTCTTAACATCATATCAAATCAAATCGGGTAATTGAACACATCTATACACTCGATTCAACTTAGGGAACAAAAGCCCTAAGTTTGATTTCACTATCTTTATCGAATTGATAATCAATCGGATTCAATTTGAATCTAGGGTTTATGTTGAATTTGGGGGATTATCTCAATAACAACTCTTAAAATTTGTTTTGTATTTGAAACCAAGACTTGGGCTTTGGCCCAACGGTTACAAACTACCACCATGAGCAGGGGTCCCGGGTTCGAACCGGGCCTCTGCCATTGTTGTTTAAATTAGTTTTTTTTGTACATTTTATAATGCATAAATTGGTATTATATTATAAATCAAAACAAAATTATTTTGTTCACTAAAACATTTCAGAAATTATTAAAAACTTATGATTTTAAATTTGACTATTGTTTTTTAGAATAACAAAAGTTATAAAACATTATTAACTATTTATATAATTTAAATGCTATAAATCTATTATGTTTAAATTTAGGTTATTTCAAAACATTATAAATTTACATGTTAAATAACTAAGTTATTCAAATAGTTATTTAAATAATTATATAAATAATTGATTACTCAACTATTATTTAGCTATGTTATATAACTAGTTAATAAAGTTATTCCTTAAAATTTTATTCTTGAAATTTATAAACAATATAACTTGCTTATTCTTATTTTTAGGTTTTGTATTATAAAACTTTTTTGATATAATCGTTATAAAAGCTCAAAACTTTATAAAATGATTTTAAATAAGTTTAACGTCATTTAAATAAGTATTTAATTAATTATCTTTATCAAGTTTTAAATAATTAACTATTAATTAATTATTATTTCACATATTATACTTAACTTCTATAACTAAATTTTTAAATCATTCTTAATTATATTTGCTCTTAATTGATTTATATCATCATTATTAAACTAAACATAAACGATTCATTATTTTACTAATTAATTAAACCCCCAAATTCCAATTGAAACCCTAGTCCATGTCCAATTGATCATTTTATTATCGAACTTAATCTTGGAATCTATACGTTTAGGCAAGTGTAAAACAAATCGTTGGAGCCTCGTTTAGTTTCTTATCATCATCTTATTATATCAAGTGAGTTTTCCATGTGAGTTTTCCTTACCCCTTTTACGTTTTTCACACTATTTTGGGGTAAAACTTACTTATTATCATACACTTATAAACGTTAGAGATTTGTAAAGCACTTGCAATTCATCTTATTATTTTGTCATGGTTATTTGTGTTATTGTAAGTCTTATATGAGTTACATATATTGTTTACAATCATTAACTATGCTAGTCTGGTGACGTCTTAGATCTTTGGGCCGACAAGCCTATTTGGTGCTAAAGTCGATGTATTGCCGACTCCTAGGAGCCGTATGCTTGTGCACTAGGGAACCAAACACACTTAGCCAATCAATAAACTATAATGTAGTCGAGGTTTGATTGTACTATATTTGTTCTATAAACTGCTAACTCGTAACCATTGACATGAATTGCTACTTGTAACCTTTTTATATATATACATATATGCGTGCGTTTAAACCATGGGAACTCACCAACTTATAGTTGACCCTTTATTTTTAACATATTTCAGGTTTCCTACTTGAAGATCTCTTGTGCTCATATAGGACTTGGACCTAGATTAATTGAAAATCTTGTTATTGGTTGTATCTTAGATTGTCTTGTAATGATTTATTGTCTTGTAAAGTTTAAAGAATAATGACATTTAATATTATTTTAACTTAATTAGTTCCATGTGCTATGAGCAATCGTCTCCCATTCGTCCGCCCCGATGATTCCGCCGTCGGTCGGGGTGTGACAATATTATTTCTTAATGAACGAACACGGATAATATCTAAGTAAGTTTACATATGTAGTTCAACAAACCTAAGCATAGTTGAGAACATTTGTATGACTAGAAAGTCATGAACGTAAGTGACAATATCTTCAGCAGAGAGAGTGTTTAGGAAGGCTACCATCGCACAATCACGTTTTGATGATAGCTCAAATGAAAGTCGATAGATAAGGAATAAATGATTCCATATAGCTAGGTCAAATGAGGATAAATGGAGATAAATCAGTTTAAGAAGTTAAGTGCTCCAAGCTTAGAATAAAAATCAACCTAAAACGATTGGGTCTCCTTTCAGGTTCCGAGATCATGCTTGGTTTGATAGGTCGACCCACCTTCTCCTGAGGACTATCTTGGTTTCCTTCTTTGAAACCAATTCATACGGTATTAAGTCTATGTCAAGGTCATGATGTTCGTGTACTTTTGTGTAACCTCTATTATTACGATTGGTCATTTTAACAGAGTAAATAATTTCTAAACAACTAGGGTTAATGCTAAGTTAAAGAATAATTCCAGAAGAATCCAAGCTGTTATCAACCCTGGTATCAAATAGATGTGTACCTATTAATGATAAGGTACGTACATGTACAACACTTAGTCTTGTCAAATGTGGCTTGCTTCAGTCGTAAATGTATGACCGCGTGATGTATTACTTGATTTATAGACCTTTATTTCCATAATTTAACTGTTCTTACTTTCTAGCTATAGCATTTCCTAATTCTGATTGTTTCTAACTTGTCCTGGGGTCCTAATCGACCTAGGGCACACTTATAGTAATGGTCGGAACTCCAACCTTCTTAATATCCCCGTTAACACACGTTAGCTTATATATTAACCAACATAGCTAGGTTCACAACAT